>CABEEJ010006382.1:0-40141 GCA_901482245.1 Timema douglasi
AATTCACAGTTTAGACCTATATTGTGTAATGTAGGTCTATTTGTAAATAATTAAAATTTAAAACGATTTGCTAGGATTCGGATTCAGATTCGAGAATAAAATGTAGATTCGGATTCGAGATTCGGATTCGAGAAATAGTGGATTCGACCCATCTCTATAATAAACTCTCAATTAAAATCAATTTAAAAACAAATAATGAATTAGCAAGTTTCTAAGTTTACTAAGTGATCAGATTACATGAATAGATTTTAAACAATCGATATACTATATGTAGGCCTGTAGGCATAAATAAACTGTTTAGTCGGTGTCTGTCTGTTGACAGTATTTATTTTTCATGAAACCCAACAAAATGTCTAACTTAAGGATTGTATGCAATAAATTGGAGTTATTTGCAGAGCTGTAGATAATTAACACCAGTTGGGTAGTAAGAATTAACCGTAATAATCGTCACTCTGGCGAGTAAACATAATATAAGTCATGGCGGCCGACTTTGTATTGTGTATAATGGCAGCTCACTTTGTATCATGTGTATTTTTGTTTAAAAAAATCCATTATTTGTTTTATTTGTTTTGAGTTTATTTGTAATTCTAGTTGTTTTGATTTTCAGTTTATGAAGTTTTGATGTGTTCAATAAAATATTTATAAGATTGTTCGTGAGGTGAAAGTTTTAGAAGTGAGCATGTGCCAAAACGGTCAAGTCCAAGTTTCCTTTAGAGTTGGGAGGGTAGGGTACTATGCACGTAAGATTGTCCACACCTAACCATTTTTTTTTAATAATGATTTTATTCATGCTAATCTCTTTTGTGGGACAAAATAAAAATTACAGAATAAGTTGTGATTTTCAAGTATGCCTAACTAAGTAATTCTATAATTCAAAATAATATGCTTTTTTTATTAGGTGAAAGATTCGACCATCAAATCCAGTAAAACATTGAATCCTCGAATCTCGAATACTTGTCTGGATTCAGTTAATTTGAGGATTCGAAAATTCTACCCCATCTGATTTGTAAGTTCTCTTTAAACTTACAGCAATGAATTAATTTTTTATGTCTCTAAGATATTTTTTAAAACAAACTATTTACCAATTTGTATATGAATTCAATATATGTTTTTTAAAGTTTAATTTGAATTTTGTAGACCTTGGAAAATATTGACTTTAATTAATAATAATCTAGAAAAATATGGACTTTATTCACAAGTTTGCTTATTTTGTCTAACACAATGAAGTCCTGAATTTAATCGGAATACTTTCACATGTCTTTAAAATCAAAACTTTGCAGACCACATTTAAAATACATATAGTAGTATGTAGCATCAAGCTATATTAAGATTTTATAACTATTTGAATTCAAAATTTCATTACTCTATTTGAAAATACTTTTACCATTTGCATACTCCTAATATAAACTTAACATTTTATGCCAAACTAACACATAAAATGTATAGCTTCAAAACAAAACTTACTTCCGAAATTGTTCTAATTTATCTGCGCCCGAGATCTCGGTCACTGCATTCCCTTTCTGCAACTCTTTCTCAAGCCAGGCAAAGTAGCGGCAAAGAGCAACACCATCCCTGATGTGACAGTTGATCATTCCTAAGGTGTGGAAATAAATTAGTCATTTAAATAGGGCTAGTAAAGTTGATAGTGAATATATTGCTACTGTTAAATGGGGTAATATTTTTAGTAAAACTAGTCAGTTTTTAAAAATCTAGGTAATTAAAATTTGTATAAATAATTAAAATAATTACCAGGGTAAGATTTAAGAAACTATAAAGATTGACCTAAATTTAATATATATAGATTTATAGAACTAAAGTAATAATTTAAGGTGGGATGGAAGGGGCGCGAAAAAAGGCATATTTTTGGCCAAAATAAATGAAATATTTCTCCAGTACAAATATAGGTCTTTAATTTTATTCACACGTTGATATCAACAGTTCCCGAATATCTGTGTGGTGGTATTATCTAACAAACTTTTTAAATGAAGAGAAAGAGTTCTCATTAAATTCCAGAACAGTCTTGACAGATATTAAAGAAATTTTGAGGTCCCCATGTGAAGAAAATTAAATTCTATGTTTGTACTGGAGCAATATTATGTTTTGCCATAAAAACTGCAAAAACACTGGATTTTTCTCACAACCCCTTAATAAAATAATTTCCCTTCAAAAGAAATCTTACACCAACCTAGACAATCTAGATTATAATACATAGCAAAGTGAAAAAAGAAAACTTATTTCTTGGGCATTTTAGATATTAATAACCCATACATATATTTTATATTGTTTGGTTTTAAGTTCATTAGTGTTTGTGATTTTAGTTATTATAGTTAACTTCAAATTGCTCCTACTTTATCCAGTTTCCCGCTGAAGACTAAATCCATCCCAACATGTATTTGATATTTGAACCAGTTACCTAAAAGTCTGTCGACATTTTGAAATACTGAAACATATCTGGGAAGCGGACAAGGTCAACCAAATAATAGGGTATATTGTAGTGTATTAATTATTTCAATGTCTGGAATAAGTAAGTACCTGTAGTTTAAAAGAACATTTTCTTATACATTTTTTTTTAAATATTATGAATGATTGTTCAATCTATGTGTGCTATGGCATTAAAAATAATACTAAAAAATCAGGTAAGTTTGTCATGTATAACAGATCTCAAATGTTTCCTATCAATTATTTTTACATCCATTAATATTTCCAGCCTGTGACAGTTTTTTAATAAAGCCATATAATTTCCACTACCGGCTTGCTAGACCTGTTGTAGCTTCTTATGCCTTATAATAAAACTTAAAGACTAGGACAGGCACAACGCCCAGTCCCCAGCCATTTATTCATAATTGGGAAAGAGTAAACTCACATTTCACCCATAATAAATATTATGGCCCCGCTGGGAATCAATCCCGAGACTCTCATTCCAGTAGACAGACATGCTACCGACTGAGCTAATTATTATATAAGGTTTTTTTTAATTATTACATTTTAAACTATGGCTATTCATAATTTAATCCAAGGAGTGTGGAATGGTAGGATAAGATAGGCAAAACCGCTGTATTAATGTGAAGAGGGTGTGGGAAACCACCACCTCTCATCAGCCATCCAGTCTATGATGAGATTGATGCCTTAGATAGTGAGATCACCAGGAGAAGTACTTGATAAGGATGTTTTCATGTCCCAAGACCAATAAACTGTGACTCACCTTGTGTTTCAACTGTATTCTTGATGGCTTTCATGAGCGCAATAGGTGTGATTTCAGATATGCGAATCTTTTCTGGTACCATACTATTGAGAGAATAGCTGCCATCAGAACTGATCCATACTTTCCCAGTTTGCTCTGGAATCTTTAGGTGCAGTTAGAAAACATGTTAAATTTTATTTAGGCCTGTGAGAATTTAAATTTTAAATTATTATTAGCACCGCGTCTTACTACCCGTTCGGGTTATACGCACTTACGCTAATGTGCAATGGTAGGGTGATTGTGAGATGAAAACATTCACAAGATGTCTTGTCAGAGGTGAAGGAAGGGTTTGGTAATCAGATAAATCTTTGGCGGGACCGAGGATTGAACCCCGGACACCAGCATTGAAGTCTGACACCTTACCCCTAGACAACCAGGTCACCCTTAAATTTTAAACCAAATCTGGTTTAAATATCTTATAATGAAAACAGTTTGAAATGGCTCAAAATCAAAAATTTCATAAGGAAAATATTTCTAACAAAACCTGAATCAAATCTTTTGTAATAGAATGTTATCAAATCAAATACTAGAGTAAACTATATTTTTTAATTGAGTCCAATCAAAAAATAAGGTCAATAAACCATGTCCAAATAATTATTAATTTGAAATATTTTGAGATTTGTTAAGTTTTAGGGATGGGCAAGAATGATATTTTTGCTGTGGGATGAGAACTAGATAGGAAATGAATCAAAATATTGGAATCATGGTGTTGGGGGGAGTGGGAAATTATAAAACCAATCCCTTAGAAATAATTTTAGATATTATATATATATATTAATTTTTAAACTAATATGCTAACACTTTTAAAAGCTTTGACAGTATAAACAATAAAATACTAAGATAACATCATAAAAATACAATAATATATAAAGGGGTGTGCTAATAGCATTTTTTGTCAAATAGAGTAACAAAATGTTGAACAAATATATAATAATACAATTTGAATAGTGAATTTTATTTAATTTTTGATTGACATTATTTTCATTAGTTAATTTTTTAATGGTGTTTTATTTTCATCTATTGGGTGTAAGCAAGAAATTAAAATAATAAACAATCTTTATCCTTCTTAAATGTTATCTTGTTGTGAAACCCCTTAGGGGTTATCTAGTTTAACACCTCTTAGTTTTCTAGATTTGAAAACATCTTAAATATTCTTTAGGTTTGAAACCCCTTAAAAGTTATTTGTTTGAAAACCCTTAAATATTATCTATGTGTAAAAACCCTTAAGAGTTATTTATGTTTGAAACCCTTCAAAACTTATCTCTGAAGCCTTTAAGTTATCTAGAATTGACACTCCTTAGTATTTCTTTAGTTTAACAATCCCGAACAGGTAGTAAGCCAGGGTGCTAGTAATAATAATAATAATAATAATAATAATAATAATAATAATAATAATAATAATAATAACAACAACAACAACAAAAATGGGTGACCTGGCGGTCTAGGGGTAAGGTGTCAGACGAGCTGGCGGCCGGGGTTCAATCCCAGATCCCGGCACAGATTTATCTGATTACCAAACCCTTCCCTCACCTCTGACAAGACATCTTGTGAATGTGGGGAATGCCAGGCCTCCACCGTGGTTCGGATTCCACGTTAAACTGTAGGTCCTCCATTTCATCTCACAATCACCCTACCATTACACATTAGTGTAAGTGCGTATAACCCGAACGGGTAGTAAGATGCGGTGCTAATAATAATAATAATAACAATAATCGTGTAATCTCTAGTTTGTATGGTTCACTAACAAGAAACAAGCTGATCACTCATAAATAGTTCACCTTGGCAAGCTACTTCCTCCCCATTAATCTCCCCTAATTCTCATGCCCCAAAATTTAGTAGAGTAGAATATATACCAACCCTTCTATAATTGTGTTTACCAGTTCTACAATGAGATGGCTTTCTTTGCCTTCTTTACTATACAGTGAAAGGAGGATAGACCACACAGTTACCAGAAAAATGTAGGCCTCAAAGTTCACAGTCAAAACACAACAAAACCTGCTTCAGTGGTAGAATGGTCTAAAGGCATCACTCTAAAGATCACGGTCAGGTGTAGTGAGGGTGGCTTTGCTTAAAATGGTTTCCCACTCCCCCTCCACACAAATGTGGGTACACTTCCTATAAATTCAACGATCCTCATCCCTAACACATTAGTGTATAACTCTATTTGGTAGTAAGACGCAAAGCTAAAAATGCAGCAAAACAAATAACAGTAAGTTTTTAAGTACATCATTGATTTTTACCGAGCCAGAACCGAAAAAGGCATACTAAAAAAAACCACTTGGGTACCAAAACCATAAATGAAATCGATAAATAGTTTTAATAGTAATCTCATAACTCCTGTTTTACTCAGTTCCTATTCTTTAAGTTTTGACCTTGATTTTTCAGATTTCAATTTCAAACATTAACATTTACAAGTTAGATCATTTTCCATTCATCCAACCTTATATTAATATTAGGGTTGGACGAGATCCTGAGCACTCAGAACAGTTGAGAAAATGTAGGGAATTTATCCATTCCCGAGAAAGTCGGGTGAGAAAGACCCTTTCCTTGCAAGGGTTTGGCTGGGAAATAAATCCTGCTTATTGTATCAGCAATCTTACTGGCTCAATTTTTATTGGAGATAGTCATCATCATTGTTCTGTAACAAACTTGGAAGGGGGAGGGGGTATTTTACTGCCTGTGGTGAGACAAGTTGGGAAGCTTGTGAGTCAATGTGCTCTGTTTATCAACAGTTGTTTGTTAGGTTCAGCAAGAGAGAGAGCTTGAAATATTTAGAGAAGGACAGAGATATATTATACTCTGCCATCTTTTGAGGCATAGAAATGAGGGGGGAAGAAGTAGCTTGCCAAGGTCAACTATTTATAAAATTCAGCATGTTTGTTGTTAGCAAACAAACAAAGAGTAGACATTACAGGTGTTTTAAACAAAGAACCCTAAGGGGTGTAAATTCTAGAGAAAGTTAAAGAGTGGACTCTAAACAGATATAAGTTTCACAGAGAATATTTAAAGAGTAATAAACCTAAGGACCTACCAAAATACTAGATACCTAAATAATATTTAAGGGGTTTCAAACCTAGATAACCTTTAATAGATGTTAGAATATAGAACATTTAAGATTTAAGAGCTTTCAAACCTAGAGGACATTTAAGAAGGGTAGAGAAAAAAAAAAATTGCACTCTTCCAATAGTTAAATATAAAAAACCATTTTTAAAAGAGATTAAATCATAAAAAAATTGTATTAAAATTAATTATTCAATATTTGTCTAAAATTTTGCTAGTTATTTTTCAATAAAAATTGCTATTCGCACACCTCCATCTATATTATTCCTTTTTTATGATAACATATTATTTGTATTATACATTTGAATATGTATAAAGCAAATTTTTCCCTTGGTACCTTGAAACTTCTATTAAAACAATGTAAATTAAACTTATTTTGTTTAGTTCAAAGTAAAATTTTTCTAAGATGATGAAAAACAGCCTGAAATCTCACATAGGATACATGTTCGCTATTCAACTGTTGCTGCGTGGATAATAGTCTCTCTGCGTGCAGGTGCATTCAAGTTATGTATTCCTTATCATTTTGTGATCTTGGACGAGAGCTTATAAGTTTGCAGTGCGTTTAGATGCAGAAATATTGGCACATGTTTTAAACAACATAAATTACCATGCATTTTCAGATAAACAAGGGGAACCGACGAACTTCCAGAAAAACCAATCCCAACATCTACACAGACTATGGGACCACATCGATGAGTTGAGACGGTTTGTTGAGGGACAACATAACGTAAGCCCCTCTCTTTTCCAGGTACTCAATAAACTAGAAGAGTTTACTACAACTCAGAGTATTAACTTTAAAAAAACAACCAAAAATGCCTAGTTTTTTGAAAATTGTAAATACAGTGTTCTGTACTGTACATATTGCTATGGAAAAGCTAAGAATAAAATTATATATATACACTATTGTATTTTACTTCGGTGAATTGATGTTTTGAAGTTATTTTCTTAGTCCAAATAAAAATTTAACTAATTCAAATTTTTCTAGTACCTAGTCCATTCATCTTCGAATTAGCCAGGTTCAACTGTATTTAATAATATCAAAGCTTTTACAAGTATTACCATATTAGTTTAATAAACCACATATATTTTTTAGTCTATACTTATTCTAAAGCGTAATTTCCATCATTCCCATTCCGATCCTGATATTTGGACTCCTTTCCCGTTCCCTTCCGATATAAAACTGTAATTCCTGTCCATCCCTAGTTAAAATGCTATTTTTTACATACTAAAGTGATAAAAAAAAATTATAAAAACAAATGTCTATAATTAATTTGAACAAGATCACACAAAGATCATGTGAGTAAATTTATAATTTGCTGGTACTAAAGTGAAACAGCAAAAAAAACTATAAAGGTTACCATAAAAAATTATTCACGTATAAATACAGCAATTTTGTTTGAATACTAGAATTTTAACCTGCTTGAATTTAAGAGATAAGAATTAAGGTATTAACATTATGATAGTAAGACCAATAAGAATCAATGAAGCCGTTAGATTTTTTTTTCCTCCTTGCCCAAGCTTGCCTTCTTTAACTAGCATTCCTTAGTCTTAACTATCATCATTGTGAGTGTTTCTAAATCATTTCTTACCTGCTCTGTAATGAACGAATGTATTTTATTGTATGGATGAATATTAACAGGCAAATCTTCCTCATTGAAATGATTCCTGACAGCCAAGGTCACTTTACTTTCATCGATGAACAGATGGACTTGTGTCTGTGTTACCAACACATAGGAGAAAAACACTGGATTGTAATCAATGTCTGAACCCCGCAGATTCAGTAGCCCTGGAACAGAGTCAAACTGGTCATATTATCAAATATCAAGAGTATTTGCCGTTTATTTTAGAGATGGACCGAACCCACATTTAATAAAATTTGAATCAAAATCATAGAAAATATAATAAGCTTGAGTGGTGAGCTTTTCCATATTTATGTTGGTTTTTTTTCCTTTGATCACATTAGTTCCTAAATACAAAAAAAATGTGACCAACTACACTTCAAGCCTCAAAATAACTATAAAAGAAACTATAATTCTTGAATCTCCAATGTCCTTAAGTATTTTAGGATTCAAAAGAGTCACCCCTCCCATTTTTATTTTAAACATCAAATTATATTAAAAGTGACAATTGTGTTTATTTACTAACTAAACTTATTTGGTAAAATTATGAAAACTCACATGCAATTTCATCCAAAGCTGTGACCAACAGAAGTGTTGATCCTTTTTCTGCCATTTTGGATCTCACTTCTTCTACCTTATGTTTACAAGACTTGCCTGAATATAAAGAAAGAATCGTTAAAAATAAATACATGTGTATGATAATTTATTCATTAATTTAAAAAAGTGTTAAACAGTATCAGAACTAAAAAAATGCATAAATGTTGTTTGTCGTTTCTGTGCGTAGTAGGTTTTTTCATAGCATATTTATACCTTTCCGGGTTATATACATGTGAATTATACAAATGGAGAAAGAATGAGACCAAGAGAATATAAAGAAAATTTACCTTTAATCGCATGAAGGATTTGTGAGTGAAAACATTTTAAGTAAAAAACAACCTTAGTATATCTGGTCGGGGTCCAAACCCCAAACTCATCCGGGAAAACCAGACTAGATGAGTCAGATATATAGTCTGCATGCCCACCAATGCAGGTTGTAGCAGTAGCAGTAGCAGTAGCAGCAGCAGTAGTATAATACTTAAGGTGCAGAAGGGAGCATGAGTAATTTTACAGTTTTTATACTATTACATTTTTTTGGCCAAAATAAATCAAATATTTCCCCAATAGCAACATAAAGTTTAGTTTTCTGCACATGCTAATATCAACAGATCTTGAATATCTGTCAAAGGAGTCCTGGAATTTTGTCAAAACTTAGGTTTTGACAAAATTCCAGGACACCCTTGACAGATATTCCAGATCTGTTGATATTAGCAAGTGCAGAAAACTAGGCTCTATGTTACTTCTGGAGACATTTTTGATTTATTTTGCAAAAAAATTTCAATTATATAAAAACTGTAAAAATACTTTCGCTCCTTTCGGCCGCACATTAAAGCATATTAAGAAGCACTGCCAGTGAACATAGGGTAGAAATGTGAAAAGGCAGGTTGCTCCTCAAATTCAATGACATGCTCTAGAACAACTAGCTCCTCTATATAACGCACCTGTGTATTTGATAGCAAGTGGCAGCACCGTGTTACTGGGTGAAGCTGGCTTGTCCTCCCAGATCAAGTCCACAAGATTGGTAGCTATCGGGATAAGGTTAACCCCAGACCCCTTCATGTCGTTTTGTATGATCTTCCACTCTTCGTAAGACAGAACATTGGGGTCCACGCCCACACGAGAGCCTTCTGGGAAATTATCTGACAAATATTTGCCTTGAGACGGTGTCACAGGCAAACCTGAAATACACACATCAGGATCTATAATAAGTTTTTACCTCTATTTAAATGTTGCACTGGTTTTATTTAGGGGTAAAAAGGATGAAAAAAAGTCCATGTGATGAAATGGCATTTTCCCAGAAAGAGGAGGAAAAACTATCATAGGTAAAACATATTCAAAGTATGTTTTTTTAAATAAATGATTAAACTTTAGTGCCAATGAGTAAACCATTAGCAAATTAAATTTTCAAATCTAAATAAAGAGGGTGTCGAACCAACATTTTCTTGGAGAGAAGAGGAAGCCATACTGTGAAATAGACCACTCCAAGTGGCACCAGAAACAACTTAGGCTACCGAGGTCACAGGCAAGTATTCCAGCGCTCACCTAACACATTTTCAGCAAGCAAAAGCTGGCTGTGTCTGTTAGGGTAAAAGATGAAGTAGGCCTTCACTGCTAACCCCCTCCAATTGTTAGACCTGTCCAGAGCATGCCAATTTAAAAAAAAAAGTTTGAAAATCACAGAAAACCTTTATTAAAATAATGTCCAGAAAAAAATACATAAAAGCAGTATCAAATGGTACACAGATTTAGTTTTGAAAAAGTAACATCATTCTTATGTAATTTACAAATATCAATCACACCATATTTTTTACAAACTCGGCTACAAGAAAGTTTGAAGAAATGTGTGAAACTTCTAATAACCGTGTTTCTTTCTATTGGTTGTTGTGTTCTCAAGCTCTTCCCTCAAATCTTTGCTAAGATAAATGCTTTCTCCAAATATGGCCATAGTTTTATACAAAGAAAAATTGGAAATCATATTTTAATTAATGTGTAAAAGCTAAAGAAACTATTTACTAAGATGAAATTAATTTTTTCAAGTAAAATTTAATTATAGATAATCAGGAGGTGAATATTTTTGAAAGTTAATGTGAGAATGCCATGAGCTAATCCTAACTACCTTTTTTGTTTACTTTACTTAACCACCTGGTTGACACACACTATATTATTATTATTAGCACCGTGTCTTACTACCCGTTCGGGTTATACGCACTTACGCTAATGTGTAATGATAGGGTGATTGTGAGAAGTGGAATCCGAACCACGATGGAGACCTGGCATTCCTCACATTCACAAGATGTCTTGTCAGAGGTGAAGGAAGGGTTTGGTAATCAGGTAAAACTTTGCCGGGACCGAGGATTGAACCCCGGACGCCAACATAGAAGTCTGACACCTTACCCCTAGACCACCAGGTCACCCACACGCTATAGTCATGCACATTAATTCTATACCATTGAAAGTATTTAAAGTTCATAATTGTTATATTGTGTTCATTAGAATTATAGGTAGAATACATTTTGATAATCTTTATTGATTCTTTTTTTTTAAGTTGGAAAATCTACTTGGGAAAAGTGTTAAGTTAAAACATAAATAGCATAGTTCTACATTTTGATGAATTGAAAAGTTTCATCAAATTACTTACATAGTGGTATGTAACTGTCTAAACTTAAGTTTTATTATTTTAATCCCATAATCACAGATAACATAATGACATAGACAGTTATAAGTTGTTCTAACCATATACAAATAATCTGTTTGGAGCTTAGGCAAACAGATGAGTTCACTGACAGAATAAATGATGATCAAATTAAATAATATTTTACCCGCCTCGGTGGCGTAGTTGGCTAATACGCTAGTCATGTTGAGCTGCCAAGTTGGTACAAAACTAAAATCATATGTAGCTCATAATAAAGGCACCAATGATGAAGGAAATTTAAATATTGATTTGTCTACTGTTTGATGCTCAAAAAGTTGTAAAGTAGGATAAACCCTGATGTTTACAGGAAACCTATTTTCAAACACCAACATGAAGGTTACTAAATCTTGGCATTCTAGAAAATGTCTTAAATGGTTTCTTAATTATAAAATTAATTTGAAAAGTTATATAAAACTTCAAATGTTATTTAAATGTATAGTTATAAAATTTTATTCCTAAAGTATCATCAAAGATGTATCCAGACAAAAGTGGGCTGGATCAATTTCATTAAGTGGTGAAACAATTATCTGAGAACTGAAGGTTTGTATCTATCCTTAAATTAAGTTAGAATCGGTTGGATATATCAAACAGTGTCTTAGATTCATTTCTTAGCAAATCAATATGATCAGAACAGAAACAAGATGGGTAATACAATCATACAAGAAACCAGTTGTGTGATACAATCAGACCAGAAACCAGTTGTGTGATACAATCAGACCTGAAACCAGTTGTGTGATACAATCAGACTAGAAACAAGTTGTGTGATACAATCAGACTAGAAACCAGTTGTGTGATACAATCATACAAGAAACCAGTTGAGTGATACAATGATACAAGAAACTAGTCGTGTAATACAATCATACAAGAAACCAGTTGTGTGATACAATCATACAAGAAACCAGTTGTGTGATACAATCAGAACAGAAACCAGTTGTGTGATACAATCATACAAGAAACAAGTTGTGTGATACAATCAGACCAGAAACCAGTTGTGTAATACAATCAGACCAGAAACCTTGTGTTTTACAATCAGACCAGAAACTAGTTGTGTAATACAATCAGACTAGAAACTAGTTGTGTGATACAATCATACAAGAAACAAGTTGTGTGATACAATCAGACTAGAAACTAGTCGTGTAATGCAATTATAACAGAAACTAGTTGTGTGATACAATCAGACCAGAAACCAGTTGTGTGATACAATCAGACCTGAAACCAGTTGTGAGATACAATCATACAAGAAACAAGTTGTGTGATACAATCAGACCAGAAACCAGTTGTGTGATACAATCAGACCTGAAACCAGTTGTGTGATACAATCAGACCTGAAACCAGTTGTGTGATACAATCATACAAGAAACCAGTTGTGTGATACAATCAGACCAGAAACAAGTTGTGTGATACAATCAGACCAGAAACCAGTTGTGTAATACAATCAGACCAGAAACCTTGTTGTGTTATACAATCAGACTAGAAAATAGATGTGTAATACAATCAGACTAGAAACTAGTTGCGTGATACAATCAGACTAGAAACTAGTCGTGTAATGCAATTATAACATAAACTAGTTGTGTGATACAATCAGACTAGAAACCAGTTGTGTAATACAATCAAACTAGAAACTAGTCATGTAATACAATCAGAATAGAAACCATTTGTGTAATACAATCATACCAGAAACCAGTTGTGTAATACAATCAGATTATAAACTAGTTGTGTAATACAATCAGACTAGAAACTAGTTGTGTAATACAATCAGACTAGAAACCAGTTGTGTGATACAATCAGACTAGAAACTAGTCGTGTGATACAATCAGACCAGAAACTAGTCGTGTGATACAATCAGACCAGAAACCAGTTGTGTGATACAATCAGACCTGAAACCAGTTGTGTGATACAATCAGACTAGAAACAAGTTGTGTGATACAATCAGACTTGAAACCAGTTGTGTGATACAACCAGACCAGAAACCAGTTGTGTGATACAACCAGACCAGAAACCAGTTGTGCGATACAATCAGACCAGAAACCAGTTGTGCAATACAATCAGACTAGAAACCAGTTGTGCAATACAATCAGACTAGAAACTAGTTGTGTAATACAATCAGACTAAGAACTAGTCGTGTAATACAATCAGACTAGAAACTAGTTGTGTAATACAATCAGACTAGAAACTAGTTGTGTAATACAATCAGACTAGAAACTAGTCGTGTAATACAATCAGACTAGAAACTAGTTGTGTAATACAATAAGACCAGAAACCAGTTGTGTAATACAATCAGACTAGAAACTAGTCGTGTAATACAATCAGACTAGAAACTAGTTGTGTAATACAATCAGAGCAGAAACCTTGTTGTGTAATACAATCAGACCAGAAACCAGTTGTGCAATACAATAAGACCAGAAACCAGTTGTGCAATACAATAAGACCAGAAACCAGTTGTGTAATACAATAAGACCAGAAACCAGTTGTGTAATACAATCAGACTAGAAACTAGTCGTGTAATACAATCAGACTAGAAACTAGTTGTGTAATACAATCAGACTAGAAACTAGTCGTGTAATACAATCAGACTAGAAACTAGTTGTGTAATACAATCAGACTAGAAACTAGTTGTGTAATACAATCAGACTAGAAACTAGTTGTGTAATACAATCAGACTAGAAACTAGTTGTGTAATACAATCAGACTAGAAACTAGTTGTGTAATACAATCAGACTAGAAACTAGTTGTGTAATACAATCAGACTAGAAACTAGTTGTGTAATACAATCAGACTAGAAACTAGTTGTGTAATACAATCAGACTAGAAACTAGTTGTGTAATACAATCAGACTAGAAACTAGTTGTGTAATACAATCAGACTAGAAACTAGTTGTGTAATACAATCAGACTAGAAACTAGTTGTGTAATACAATCAGACTAGAAACTAGTTGTGTAATACAATCAGACTAGAAACTAGTTGTGTAATACAATCAGACTAGAAACTAGTTGTGTAATACAATCAGACTAGAAACTAGTTGTGTAATACAATCAGACTAGAAACTAGTTGTGTAATACAATCAGACTAGAAACTAGTTGTGTAATACAATAAGACCAGAAACCAGTTGTGCAATACAATCAGACTAGAAACTAGTCGTGTAATACAATCAGACTAGAAACTAGTTGTGTAATACAATCAGAGCAGAAACCTTGTTGTGTAATACAATCAGACCAGAAACCAGTTGTGCAATACAATAAGACCAGAAACCAGTTGTGCAATACAATAAGACCAGAAACCAGTTGTGTAATACAATAAGACCAGAAACCAGTTGTGTAATACAATCAGACTAGAAACTAGTCTTGTTATACAATCAGACTAGAAACTAGTCGTGTAATACAATCAGACTAGAAACTAGTTGTGTTGACAATCAGACTAGAAACTAGTTGTGTAAATACAATCAGGCTAGAAACTAGTTGTGTAATACAATCATACCAGAAACCAGTTGTGCGATACAATCAGACCAGAAACCAGTTGTGTAATACAATCAGACCAGAAACCTTGTTGTGTAATACAATAAGACCAGAAACCAGTTGTGCAATAAAAGAAGACCTGAAACCAGTTGTGTAATACAATCAGACCAGAAACCTTGTTGTGTAATACAATCAGACCAGAAACCTTGTGTAATACAATCAGAATAGAAACTAGTCGTGTAATGCAATTATAACAGAAACCAGTTGTGTGATACAATCAGACCAGAAGCCAGCAGTGTGATACAATCAGACCAGAAACCTTGTTGTGTAATACAATAAGACCAGAAACCAGTTGTGCAATACAATCAGACTAGAAACTAGTCGTGTAATACAATCAGACTAGAAACTAAGTCGTGTAATACAATCAGACTAGAAACTAGTCGTGTAATACAATCAGACTAGAAACTAGTCGTTTAATACAATCATACTAGAAACTAGTCGTGTAATACAATCAGACTAGAAACTAGTTGTGTAATACAATCAGACTAGAAACTAGTCGTGTAATACAATAAGACTAGAAACTAGTCGTGTTACAATCAGACTAGAAACTAGTTGTGTAATACAATCAGACCAGAAACCTTGTTGTGTAATACAATCACACCAGAAACCATTTGTGTAATACAATAAGACCAGAAAACAGTTGTGCAATACAATCAGACTAGAAACTAGTCGTGTAATACAATCAGACCAGAAACCAGTTGTGCAATACAATCAGACTAGAAACTAGTCGTGTAATACAATCAGACTAGAAACTAGTTGTGTAATACAATCAGACTAGAAACTAGTTGTGTAATACAATCAGACTAGAAACTAGTTGTGTAATACAATAAGACCAGAAACCAGTTGTGCAATACAATCAGACTAGAAACTAGTCGTGTAATACAATCAGACTAGAAACTAGTTGTGTTGACAATCAGACTAGAAACTAGTTGTGTAATACAATCAGGCTAGAAACTAGTTGTGTGATACAATCATACCAGAAACCAGTTGTGTGATACAATCAGACCAGAAACAAGTTGTTTAATACAATCAGACCAGAAACCAGTTGTGTAATACAATCAAACTAGAATCTAGTCGTGTAATACAATCAGACCAGAAACCAGTTGTGTGATACAATCAGACCAGAAACCAGTTGTGTAATACAATCAGACCAGAAACCAGTTGTGTAATACAATCAAACTAGAAACTAGTCGTGTAATACAATCAGACTAGAAACCATTTGTGTAATACAATCATACCAGAAACCAGTTGTGTAATACAATCAGACCAGAAACTAGTTGTGTAATGGAGTGAGTATAGGCATAGAAGTTAACTTGAGTTCCAGGTTGTAAAGTAATTACAGGGGTGATTGTTACAGAGAATAGCTATGCCTAGTTTAAAACAAGTAGCTAGGCCCACCTCTTTGTAAATATTAATCAACCTTTGCACTATGACTGAAAAAATTGTTTGATGTTTATTTTTTTGAGATAGTGCTATTCATGGATTCCTTTTTTTTAATAAACCTGAAATGTTTCAAAATATTTTTTTAAATATTGTATTAATGAATTGTATTCAGAAAATTAACATAATGAAATATTCAACACAAAATATATTTGAATCATTATTATAGTGAGGCTAAAATAAGTTATTTTATTCTAACCTGAACCTATTTTTACATTACCATGGTAAGGCTAAAGTAAATTATTTTATTCCAACCTGAACCTATTTTTACATTATCATAGTGAGGCTAAAATAAATTATTTTATTCCAACCTGAACCTATTTTTACATTATCATAGTGAGGCTAAAATAAATGATTCTATTCCAACCTGAACCTATTTTTACATTATCATAATAAAACTAAAATAATTTTATTCCAAACAGAACCTATTTTTACATTATCATAGTACTTAGGTAAGGTTAAAATAAATAATCTTATTCCAACCTGAACGTATTTTTACATCATCATAGTAGGCCTATAGTTAAAACTAAATTATTTTATTCCAACCTGAACCTATTTTTAAAATGAAATATTTTTTCCAATCTTTTTAAGCAAAGGATTTGATTAGAATTTGATTTCATAAAATAAATTTGACAAGAGATTTGACTTGAAAATTTTTTAGGTATAAGATTCAATTCAGACTCTAATCGAAATATTTTTTTATGTATGCAATTCTAGTCAAGTAATTTATCAATTTATATTTAATTAAAAACAATATATTCGCACAAGCTTAAAACACATTAACGCTAAAATTACAAAAGTTGGAAAAGTTACAAAATAGAGATGAATGAACCCTAACCTTCCTTCATGAGTGTCCACCCTTCCCCCATCTCCTCTATTGCTTGCAGGTAGTAGCGGCCATCCGTCCACATGAGTGCAGCAGACTCTGTGATTATGGCTGTCCCTGCAGAGCCGGTGAAGCCCGAGATGAATGCTCGACGCATGTCACATTCAGCCAAGTACTCGCTCTAAAATATATTTCAATAAGGTTTTCATTGGTGCTCAAAAGCTTTTAGTAGGCCTACCGCCATTATCCATTCATGTAAAAGGGGAATAATTTGATTTAGAATGATACAGTTGAACCTAATTTTGCATTATTTGTGATTTCTGTTTGTTAAAATAAATAACTATGCATAATTAGACATAATAGTTCAAAATGATGTTTTAAGAGAATATTACACATCTCCACTTAGTTTCAACAGTGGAATTCTTTCCAAAAAACTTAACACATAAAATTACAACCAATATAATGATTCAAATTGCATAAAAGCAAAGAAACATTGAGTTGGGAGTTTGTTACAATAACAATGTTTAGAACAAAATTTGGTTTGTTTAGTTATTTTAGACCTAAGTATCTAATGCAGTTTTTTCTACAAATCAATGATATGCTAGGGTAAGCAGTTAATACTTATGAACAAGTGCACCATTCAATGGTAATCTTGAAAGAAGAATTTGTTGAGATAACTTGGCTTGTCTGGGCTCATGCTATTGGTTGTAGGCGTGGTGGCAGTTTATTTGTTATTTATTTTCTACTGTGTCTTGCTATTTTCCCTGGTTATAGCCTACACATTTCAAATTATGTTTAATTTAATATCAATACTAATTAGAATAATTTGCATTGTACCCCTACCTGTGTTTATTTAATACCTAGCAAATGTTAGTAGAATTTTTATCATAACTTGTTTTTAATATGTAAAATACATCTATAAATTCAGACTCCTCTTAGTGCTCTTTTGATCATTTAATTATTAATTGAAAAAAAAAATTGAAAAACTGACTAATGGGATAGAGATGGGGAAGGTAAAACTTAAAATAGATGCATATGCATTTACATGGAGGTAAAGTTACCAACTTTACTCTTTTTGAAGGAGTAAACAGAGTTCGCTTACTTTTCACTTATTGCACGAACAAATGTTCTCTTTTTGAAACTTTTCATAATTATTGAGTGTTCTCCCCAGAAAATGTGGTCATCATTATTAAGTAGCCGGCTGCTGGGAGTGTAATACTTCGCAATATTTGATTACAAGTACATTCTACAGTTAATTACACTTACATTAATAAAAATGTAAAAGAAAATTATACACCCTTCTACCCCATTTTTAAAATTTACATTTTTGCAGGATTTGGAAATGGTAGTCTTAGATGGAGGTAGAGTGAGAACCCCCCATTTAGTGAAAACATCCTTCATAAAACAAATCTGGTTTTCATACCCTAACCTCACTGTAACCAAACTAGAACATACATTTAGTTCACATATCCATCAATGAAGGCTAGTGGCAGTCAAATAAAATAATAAAGAATCATTTGTTGGAACAACCATCGGTGTATCCCTCAAAGTTTTATTTCTAATCATTTGTAATCACTTTTCAAATAAATTCCCCAAATGCACAACAATTCCAGTGTATTTAACTTTAGAAATTTCCTGAAAGTTCCTATTTTTTCCAGCTATGACTAAATAAATTACTTGCATAGCCCTTGCACTGGTAACATTCCACCCTCACACCCTTGGGGAATAAGCCAGTGCTAACACTACACATATTAAACTTCACCAAACTACCTCTCCTATTCCTCTCTTCGACTCAATGCGGTCTGACTCACAAAGCTATAACCTAGCTTCCTCTCAGGCTCACAGTGGTCTCACTCGCTGAGCTGTAACTTTTATACATATCCAGCTCGCCAGTCTCCCTCATCGAGCAGTAACTTATTTCCCTCTCTAGCTCACCGTGGCCTCACTTGACAAGCTGTAACATATTTCCCTTTCCAGTTAATGACAGTCTTACTCGCTTAGCTGTAACCTAGTTCCCTCTCTTGCTCACCACGGTCCCGCTCATCAAGCTGTAAACTAGTTCTCTCTCCGGTTCACTGCAGTCTCACTCGCCAAGCTGTAAGCTAGTTCCCTCTCTTGCTCACCACGGTCCCACTCTTCAAGCTGTAACCTAGTTCTCTCTCCGGTTCACTGCCGTCTCACTCGCCAAGCTTTAACCTAGTTCCATCTCTTGCTCACCATAGTTTCACTCATCAAAATGTAATCTAGTTCCTCTTTGGTTCACTGAGGTCGCACTCACCAAGCAGTAACCTAGTTCTTCTCTTGCTCACCATGGTTTCACTCATCAGATGTAACTTAGTTCCTCTCCGGCTGGCCACGGTCTCACTTACCAAGATGTAACCTAGTTCCCTCGCTGGCAAATGAATATTTACAAAAAAAATCCCCGTAAAAATGAATTATACACCTTTTATTAATGTGTAATATTATTTGCAGTGACTACATTTTCTTCTCTGCAAGAGATGAATTTCTTGTAAGTGGCTAACTATAATTTTCCTATCTAATCACAAACATTTTTTGCATACGATTTAAAATCTAACATTAGAAATAAATTGAAAATGTAGAAAAGATATAGGTAAACAGACACACCTACCAGAAGTCCAATGTTGAAACATAGCATACCGAATAATGTTGGCAAGCGGCCGCTCAGTTGGTATAACTCGCTTTTGGGCTCATACCATTAAGTAGTTTTTTTATGATATTATAAAAATATATTTAGTTGTAAGGTTCCTACCGGTAGTTGTGACCAATATGTGTGAGAGTTTACTTTGTGCACAGACCTTTTTGAGTGACTGCCTTGAGTTTTCTTTTAATTCTAAAATTAGCCTACATAAAATTTTCTTGCAATATATTTATAATTGTTATTATTGGAAAGTTTGTGTTTGTTATTATTGGGAATTATACAAAATTATGTAACTTATATCCTTTAGTGTAATATGACCAAAAAATAGTGTCAAGTATCAAAATTTATTGGTGTACTTTCCAAAGCCTTAATCCTTTACAGCAATTTCAACCATAGCTACAAATATATAGCCTACTTTATTTTAATAGATATGTTAGAAACATAACTTTAGTTGGCATTGGTAAACATTGTTTGTGTTGCTTGGAGACTTTTAAAAACAAGATTAATATGTAGGCCTATTTCACTGTTTAAAGGGTAGATTGTATTACATTTGAAGATTTGAGAGAAAATAGTGTTTAATGTTCTCTGTATTGTGACTTTCCTGTATTCAAATAAACCGTGTTCATTTTTTCATATCAATTTGTTCATGACAAGAAAGATAGGCTACTTTACATGATGAGCATCTCCTGAAGGAATTATGTAAGCTTGTATTGACTCCTTGACATATTTGGGATTTTTCATTAGAGCCCTCAATTGATTCACATAATTCACAGCTTTCTGTGCCATATTTGTAGACTGCAATACCACACACTCACTGAAACCAAAGATTTCAAGACATTACTTGAACCTGTTATTTAATATTTCCCTTGTTTGTTAAGGTGTTTAGATAATCATTTGCCCCCTATTTTAAGTATTTGATTAAATGCTGAGCCTCATTTCAATATGAAATTCATTCAAGAAGAGGTTTTTAATAAAATAGAGGTGCTTCCCTGTTAGGTTGTTCTAAAGTGTCCACTTAGCTCTGAAACTATTTACACACATTTGAAAGAAAAAATTATATATATATATAGGTTAAAATTTGTTTATATATATAAACAAATTTTAACCTAATTTATATTTGGAGTAAAGTACATATTAAACAATAGCTAACTTACATCACCAATTTCTAACATCAAAACCCAATTGTTTTATCTATGAAGAGCAGTAACATCACTAACTACTACGTTTATCTGATCTTAATGGTTAGACAGACTGACAGACTAATCTTAATTAAATTCTCTAACAGCTGTAGTCAGAGATTATTTAGAGATTGTTAACGCCTGAAGGCCATGTTAAAGGACTTCAATGAAACAGCCAGCGAATGGAAGCCGTACTAATTGAGCGGAATATAAATCTGGCGGTTGATTTTTAAACTACAAGTGTGTGCGCCCTCTATTAGCTAGGCAGAGATCCCCAACCTCTTTGTACCTTGGAGCACATTCAAAACTAACAGTAGTGCTGCAGGCATTAAATTACTTTTTCATGAAAATTTACTAACTCCCGCCAGACTCATCGGTCAGCCTCAACGCTATACACACGACTGGTGACCATGTTAGGTTCCCAACAGCGATTGTGACGTCACATGTGGTTGTGGGTAATACTCAAGGTTGTAGCCATGGGGGAGGGGGTTTCAAACCCCCCTAAGTTGACAAAAAATAAGTTTTAAAATATTGCTTTTTTATGGTTTTAACAAGACCAAAATAAAGACACAAGAAACTATCTAACTACTCACCACCATTTGGTGCTTGGGTACATTTTTAAAATATATATTTATTCTGTGTTTATTCAAGCAATAAAGCTTGGTAGAGCCATGTCAAGATATTTACAATGGAAATAGGAAGTATTAGCATGGTATTAGTGAGTGTGAAGAGAATAATGGAAGGGGATAGGCCTTTGAGATTAGGAAAAAGCAAAACCATTCAGCTTAAATCTACAGTGGCTCCGAATAAAAGTACACTTTGTAAATGAGCCGGCAAATAAAGAGGAATGTATTGGACAGATGGGGGCTTTCAATCACCAGCTTCTTGAGAACAGCATACCTGGAGATAAGAACTTGATTTTTGTCGGAAAAGTGACAAATTAAAATTATTAGTCAAGAACATTTCAGCTGTGGTCAAAAAGGATTGGGCTGACGCAAAAGGATTGGCGGGCCCCATGGCACCCACGGGCATAGGGTTGGGGACCCCTGAGCTAGAATATAAAAGGTGGAGTGGGGTAAGTGGGTAGCCAAAGAAAGTGGGTATGTGCGCTATAAATATTAATTTAAGGGATATTTAAATTAATTTCAAACAGGAAATTGTAGTTTGTTTATTTATCTACAAGTTCAAAAAAAATTGATCCATTTTGTAACATTTCAATAGAAAAATAATAAATTATCTAAAAACCCTTCATTTCACCTTGAAATCAAAGGTTGTACCATGAAATGTAAAAATTCACATATTCTGGTGAAGAGGAGCTAAAAATTTGCAAATAGGCTTGTTTTTCTTAGTTTTAACTGTAGATTGACATATAAATTTGAGAAATAATGCAAGGTTTTGTAACGATGTTCCTAACGCCAACAACATCTAACACCAACCACCCTGTAATATGGAGCTTCAACACTCACTAAGTTTGGCGTGGCTCCTCTCCGTCAGATGGGACGCTAACACACACCACCGAAACAGTGTCATGATGGTAATGATCGATAATCAGATTTACGACATGATGAGACTTGGGCAAAACAATAGGGTGTTTAGAATAATGAGGAAGGTTAGAGTGTCGTAGCCGTCCTCCGACTCGGATTACACCATGTTCATCTAAAAATGGCGATATATACTGAAGTCATGGACTACAACTTTTATCCTTTTGGAGAGCTGAGATATCTTCAGCAAAATGACTAATTTGAATTTGTTTACAAATTGTCAGGGTAGATTCACTAATTTCTTCAGGGGTAAGAGGTCCGGCTAATCGGGGTTTACCCCTAGAGTTGTTGACGAATCGCAGTACGTAGGCGATGACGTGCGTGAGTTTTGTCCATGATGAGAATTTGAAGAGTAGCTCCCATTCTTGAGACGGAGTTGAGATCAGCACGTTGAAGGGTGAGGGTTTCACTTCTAGAAGATGTGCGTCCAGCACAGGCATAAATTTCGGTGAAGGCCAAGTCTGGGATGAGGAGCGAAGCCAGAGTGGTCCATGCCACCAAAGGGGTTGGTCAAAGAGTTGGGGTGGTGAGAGACCACGAGAAGCACAATCAGCAGGGTTGTGAGTCGATGAAATGTGAGACCATATGTGAGGTGGGGCCCATTCTTGAATTTGTGCAATACGATTTGCAACATACACCTTCAAGCGGTAGGGAGGGGTTTGGATCCATGACAGGACAATGGATGAATCACACCATGCAGTGGTTGAGTCTATGTGGCACTGGTAAGAGAGAAGAGAGGTACAATATTTCAAGAGTTTGGCAAGAAGATGAGCACCACACAATTCTAGGCGAGGTATCGAGAGGCGTTTGAGAGGTGCAACACGTGATTTTGCCAAGATAAGTGTGACCTTGACCTCGTTATCTTGAGAAGTACATCTTAGGTACACAACGGCGGCGTATCCTTGTTCTGAGGCATCTGAGAATCCATGAAGTTGTATATTTACTGATTGAGACAGTGAGAGAGAGCGTGGCACCGTAACTTGTTGAAGCGAGGGTAGTTCCTTGAGAAAAGTTTTCCAACGGGTAGCCACATCACTTGGAAGGGGTGAGTCCCATTGAAGTCCAAGAGTCCATAAATATTGGAGAAGAGATTTCGCCCAAAATACTACCGGAGTTAGCCAACCACATGGGTCATAGATTTGTGCAACGGTTGAGAGAACATTGCGCTTAGTGGGTACAGTCTCAACAATGTTTATATTGTACGAAAAGGTATCAGAGCCTGGCGTCCACTGGAGACCCAGAATGCTAATATGAGGTTGTTCTTGGGTGTGAAAGTAGAGAGGCTTTTCTCTGTGTTCTTCTGGCACGGAGTTCAGAAGCTGGGGTGAATTGCTGGACCATTTTCTAAGTTCAAAGCCCCCTTTTGAGAGTAGTGTAGTGAGTTCGGTTTGTAAACTAAGCGCATCTTCGACCGTGTCCGACCCAGCGATGATGTCATCCACAAAAGTTTGATTTTGTAAGACGGATGCAGCACGAGGAAAGAGATGTCCTTCATCTTGGACCAATTGACGTAGAGTTCTTAGGGCCAGAAATGGTGAGCTCGACATACCATAAGTGACGGTCGTTAGCTGGTAAATGGAAAGTGGAGTGGCTGGATCATGACGCCAATAAATGAGTTGATATTTCTGATCCTCAGAATGAACCCTGATTTGGCGATACATCTGACGAATGTCACACGAGAACACAAAGGAATGTCGTCGAAAGTGGAAAATGACGTCACAAATGTCATTTTGGAGCTTTGGTCCAGGCAAGAGCGTATCATTAAGGGACACGTTAGTTGAGGTACGAGCACTAGCGTCGAACACTACCCGAAGTTTCGTGGTGGAACTATTTTGTTTGAAAACACCGTGATGAGGTAAGAAATAGTGTGGCACGTCTGGAGAGGGGTGAGTGTCACACAATATCATATGGCCAGAGTCGAGATAATCTTGCATGAATTCAGAGTACATGCTTTTGAGTTGAGGCTGAGCTTGCAGTTTTCTTTCAAGTGAGTTGAATCTGTGTTTGGCGGCAATGTCTGACGTTCCAAGATGGGAGTGAGAGTCTTTGAACGGAAGTCGCACGACATACCGTCCTGTGTCATCCCGGGAATGAGTGGAGAGAAAATTGTCTTCACACGTTATTTCTTCTTTAGTTGGTCCAGCCTCATAGGGTGGTTCTTCAGCTTGCCAAAACCGTTGTAAAGATTCATGAAGGTCATGATCAGAGATTGAGAGGAGCGTCACCAGACCACCAAAATCATTTCGTTTGTTGTTGATCGAAACTGGCAAGGAAGGAGTTGTTCCCATAATGACATAACCAAATATTGATCCAAATGCCACAGGCAAGTTAGGGCCAAGAGTGTGGCGATCACCAGTGAGAGCATTAGCAAAGAGGTCCGCTCCAATTAGAATGTCAATCGGACTTGGGATATCAAACGTGGGGTCAGCTAAAACAAAGTTTTTGAGTTTCTGTTTGATATTAGGGTCAATATAGGTACGTGGCAAATCCGAAGTTATCTTGTCCAAGATTGTTACTGGATGTGAACGAGCTAGAACAGTGCCATTAATGGCGGACAGATTTAGTTTGGTCATTCCCTTGGTGTTTACATGACAAAGAGATATGCCATTTATGTCTTGTGCCAAGTGGGACCTAGTTACGTTCAAAAGTTGAGCACACCGCTCTGTGATAAAGCTGCACTGAGCCGCAGAGTCTAGTACCCCTCGCACTATCTGGGGAGGACCAAAGGGAGTAGTGAGTTGAACAAGAGTAGTTGCTAAAAGCACTGTGGTCTTTGGTTGACTTGTAAGACCAATGAAGGGAATAGGTGGAGTAGTATCCCCTGAATGATTTCCATGGGGTGATTCTGTTGACTGGTGAGCGTCGTGACCTTGAGATGAGTGTGGGTTTGAGGAGGAGGTCAAGTGAAGCAATGTGTGGTGTCTTTTGCTACAGTGTATGCAGGTTCGCGTCGATTTACAGTCTCTTAAAGTGTGGGCATTTCCGAGACAATTAAAACAAAATTGATTAGAACGTACAAAGTCAAATCGTTCTTGAGAAGTCTTATTTTGAAATTGAGTGCACTGATATATATTGTGAGTGCTTTGGTGGCAAAATACACAATTCTTTGGGGTTTTGCCCACGCCAGTCAGTAAGGCAGTAGGCCTAGATGTTGGTTGAGTGTATCGGGATCTTGAACTATATAGTTGAGGTTTTGAAGGGGCATGCGTGTGGTATGAGGGTTGGGAATTTCTTGTAGTAAATCTGGAACCTGCTGTTGCATTTTCTAAATGCTGGCATTCTGTCTCTAAGTATAAAATTAACTCAAGTGCATTTGGCATACTTGAATTAGTTCCACGAGAATCTTCAAACCGTTTTCGTGTTTCGTGATCCAGCTTTCGCAGAAGAGAGGCGATTAAGAGCGTTTCCTTCGTAATATCATAATCTAGGGCAATAAGAGCTTGGCTATTTTCAGAGTAGTTAGCCAAGAAATGTCTTAGACTGTCTAGAGAGCCATGAGAAATATGGGGAAGGTCTAAAATCTTGTCGAGATGGAGAGAAACTAGTCGGCGAACCTGATGATATCTTTTTTGAAGTAAGTTCCAGGCGATTGGGTAATTATCATTGGAAATGGGGATGCCTTGTATGACCTTGAGCGCATCACCTTGAAGCGAACTTAACAAATATTGGAACTTTTCTACATGAGACAATGATGTATTTGAGTGTATTGTTGTTTCAAACAAGTTAGAGAACACCATCCATTGTTGCAGGTTTCCATTAAAAGTGGACAAATTCAACTTAGGCAACCGGACTGCGTGAGTGTGAGGAACAGGAGTGGTAGGTACAGTCGCGTTGGTCTTTAACAGTGGTTCTTGAATAGCTGGAATTAATACTCCAATTCGACAATCAATTGTTGTGTGCAAATCTAATATAGAGTCTTGTAAAGTGGCTACTAAAGTTTCATCAAAGTCTTTGGGATCAGAGTCGAGAAACTTATCGAGAAGAGCACTGAATTCTATGGTTTTTAATTTAGCCTCTTTTTGAGTAGATAATAATATTTTAGTTTGCGCATCATTCAATTGTTGTTCTTCGACCGAGTTAATGTAATTGTTTATTGTGGTCAGTCTATTACTAATTAAGCCGCATTGGCGTTGAAATGTACTAAACTTCATTGTTGAGAGTATTAGCTGGAGCGTGAAAATTCAGATAAATTTTATTTTAAATAAATTTAACAACAATAAAACAATAGTAAAACGAAAGTCACTGAGCAATTAACACTTGAAGTTAATTAAATCAATATGCAACAATATCAATCTTGAGTAATGAGAGTTGAGTAGCAAATTAATTATATAACACTTGAGAATTGTTAGAGATAAAAATGCCCATACACACGAGATTATTTCTTAGTGCAACAATGAGTTTTTTTAACACTGAATTAGCAAGAAGACAAAAAAAATGTTATTTCCATAGCGCGTGAACACTGTTATCCGGCCCGGAGGACCAAAATGTGTGAGCGATCTGTCTGTTTAATGTAATTAAGAGTAACAAAAAAGTAATTAAATTCCGGAGGACCAGTTTTAGATACACTAAAACAGAGAAGGGAGTTGAACGTTGGTTTAATAAGATGTAATGTGTAGATCCTACCTTGAGAGTTGTCTTGACAGGAGATCCAAGAATATCTGGGAGCGATGGTCTTGATATTCTGGATCTGAGGTTGGTCTTCTTACGAATATTAATTTGCGAGAGGAGCTCCCCTAAACACTCGCGTTTAATAAGTACATATTATATATATTTAATAGAAACACACAGAGAGAACATTAAATTATCATTTATGAAGAGTTGCACACTAAAATCAACTTCTACGGAGTTTTTGGTGAGTTCATTTCCAAAAGAAACTGAGCAAGAAAGGTTCACCGAGTTGTGCTAGAGATTGGAATTCAATGACCACTGTTTGAGACGGAGTAAGCGACACGTGTGTGTGTGTGTGGGTTTGCTTGGGCTTAGGAGGGAAGAGGGGTGGCTAATTCCAAGAAATCTGCAGTTTAAAAGGGGGAAATAGAGTTAGAAATAACCAGATGAGACTAGCGAATAATGAAATATGCAACAAACTAGTGAATCATGAAATATGCAACAATAGGAATAGGGATCATTTCAGTTCACGCGCGTAATTTTACAGTTTTTACTCATATTTACCACGGTATTTGTTTTTGTTTTGGCATATTTAGGCAGGGAAGAGGTAGATGGCATTTCGGTCGACTGTAGTAGAACGTTTATTATAGTTCTGTTTTTCCTCTTCTCAGATCATAGTGGAAATGTACTATCGTAAACAGGGCTGGATCCAGGATCTCCATTGGGGTTTGGAGGAGTAACGGCGCTCCTACGGAACGGTGTCGGGGGAGGCTACCCCTCGGAAAGTTCTATTGTAAAAACCCTTAAAAATCCGAGAGTGAATTATAAAGTTATTAGGAAAGTTGAAGAAAAAAAAAGTTCATAGTTTATTCATGTTTCTTGTTAGTTTATTGTTATTAGGCTAAACTATGTGTTATAAATATAATTCAATTAATGCCAGTGATTGACACGCGAAGGAAATAGTTACTGAGAGATTAAATGACAATACAACTAGTAGTGATTTATTTTAACAGACTACGGTACATTTTGGTTTTATTTTTAATTTTAATTATTAATAATAATTAAAACCTTTTGAGGAGTTAATAGGGCTAATGGCCAGGAGTCTATACTTTTTCTCGCTGATATTGTTTTAAATATTTATCATTAAGGTATAATTTGAGTTTCAACCACGCTCTTGAATCAAGAGATTCATGAAAACAATGGGTAAATGACCACAGACTGGGATAATTGGTTTTACGAGTCATTTGTTATAGCACAGAAGCATGTCTACCTTTACTTGCAGAGACAAAGATTTAATTAAATGAAAACCTGGTGTGTGGGGTATATTGAATGTAGGCGCTTCGCCTTTTAATTTGCAAGACTTAGAGCCGTAGCGATAGTCAATCTCCTTCCCCACTCCTTTCTCTTATCCGAGTGGGTGTTCTAGTAATGGGCAGAATCGGATGAATAGAATCGATTCATTAAATTATTCTGAATAATCGATGCATTCGATTCTTCCAAAATCATTCGAATTAAATAATCATTAGAATGAGAAAAACTTTCGAATGAAAACATAGCTGACTTGACGCGAGCTGGCCGATTCATTCTATTACCCCACCCTTGCCAGAAGTTCTGAGGAAAATCGACATTATGATTATGAATGTTTCCAGGCTATCTCTATACAGGTCTTCATTTCTATTAGGTTCATTTTCAATAAATAGTCCCCATTGCTACACAATAATCGACCTTACGCATTCGAATGATTCCAAGGCTAACTTAAAACAAAGTTTAAGTGGTTGTACAGTTTACAATCGAATAACAGCCAAAAATAATTCGAATGAAAATTATAAAAGATTCGATTATTTTACTACATTAGTACGTGCATTTTTCTTTTTCTATTCCTTAAAATTTTACCTTCCTAACTAACTAATTTGTTTTAACGTTGAGTTAAATGTATTAGATAAATAAGTATATACTTTTTATGCATTTAATAAAACATTGCCCGGCCGTAATATTCAGATCGTATCATAATTTTATTCACTGAAATTATACGATTGTAAGCTTATATATTTTGGTTATGTTTAGGAAATGTTAAATGGTAAATTATTTCGACTTTTTTAAACACAAAGGGAAACGTATGTTCCTTATTTAATTATTAATCGTACGCAAAATATTTATATTCCGTTCACAATAGGTTTTTACCTGGATGTCAGTTCGAAAGTCATATGTTTAGGTTTTGGGTTGCCAACACCTGTAAAAGATCACAGTTTTGTTACAAATGTAAAGATCTTTAATTACCTGTTATATATTACATTTAAAATAATTTAAACTTAAGTTTTCTCACACTATTTCATTTTTTTAAATAATTTCTTTTTATACAACTCGAAACCATATTTTAAACATAATTAAAAGTACTTATTTTTCGTTTTGGAACGTTATTGATTTTGTGTAATATAGTGCATCCATCAATACCTTTTAATACAGGCATCGTATTTACTTGGAAATAGAAAATGGTTGTAATTTTTTTTACATAAAATAAATGATTTTATGAATATTTTATCGTACTTTAAAATATTTAACTGAATAAAATATTTTCATCAACTGCGTGTCTTCATCATTGTAAAAAACTTGTTTACCACTATGTTCAATCATATAGTTTATATTCGTCAGTCGCCATTTTGAAGCTATGTTCGCTAGAAGTTTTTTTAAAGTGTCGTTAATATTTTTTTTAAAGGGGAATAAAACTATAAATAAACTTTGTGTCCGACCTCAAATAAATATATAAATAATATTGGCCTAAGTTACTGTGGTTAACTATCAAATTAATATATTACCATCTGTTTTCATTACAGTCATCCAAAGTGATAGATGTCAGCTGTTGGCGTAGTGATATATTAGGGATTACTTCTAGTAACATTTCAAGCTCTCATCCAGGTAAACTTAGCTCGTGAATGACTTATATATTAATTGCGAGATATGCGTTCACTCATTCACTGTATAGTATTTTGTTGTGGCTGTACTTTGGACTTTGACACTGTCACAAGGAATTAAATGCAGTAATAGAAAAGTTTTGATAAGCTGCAAACGCAAAGGAATGCGTGCTGGGAGATCCGACAGCAGGGTGAAGAGAATAGTAGCACAAAACAAATCGAGCAACTAGTAACAACTTTTAGAAGTACTAAATATCCGATTATTACCGACTCTTTACTACTTCTCAAAATCATTTGAATGATTCTTTCAATTCATTCGAATATTTTTCAAAGAATCGAATGATTATTCGATTCTTAAAACCATTCGATTATTCCCATCACCAGGGTGTTCTCTTCCATTTACCCAATTTGCGTTAGCGATAGACCATATCTTCTTCTTAGTAAGATTGTGCAACACTGGGTGATACTACCGCTATAAAAGGTCGTTTACTTCTATTAGATAGATATATTTTTAATTATAATCATAATCATAATGCCTCTAGGCCCGTCTAGTCCAGCAGAAACAATGATCCAACCACAAGGTAACAACATAATATTTGATAACAAATTATTAAACTATTTTGTATTTTTATTTTATGTATCAATAACATATGATATAAACACTAAATATAAGAGTTTTTGAAACACTCTCAAATGTGAAAGAAATTAAGTGATCCAGAATATGTCTGGGGATGGAAACGCCACACTAAATTAAGATTCCAATGTGTGAAACAAATGTCACGAACTATTGGGGAGTGAGGAAGGACTTTACGAATGGAAAAAAACATCAGCAGTTGATTGGAGAGAGGATGGAAAGTTAGACTTTTCAAAAGCAGCCACTATGCACATGACAGTTATTTGTACCAAGCAGAATACCAAATTTGCAAGTCAATGTCAGGAGTAAAAAACCACAAGACCATTCTGGTGTGTAATCTATTTATTGATCTATATTTCATTTTGTAAAAAATGTGCAAAACGTCTAATCAATTTTGTGCCAATTTCTTATATTTTATTTCAATGTTTTAAAGTGAACTAAAAATAAGACAGTGACAATCCAAGAGTCAAATAATAACATGTATCAAATTTTACATTGACATATATTAATGGTAAAAATAATAAATATACAAATATAATCAAAGGATTACTGACAAGAGGATTGGGAAAACACCAATGTACAATCCACTAATTAAATTATACAGAATTATAATCTCTTTGAGGCGTCACTCTTCCTCCATGCAAATGGGATTGCACTTCTATGAGTACAACCGTACTCACCCCTAACCCATTAAAGTAATTAGTACATATGAGTACAACCTGAACCGGAATTAAGAATCGGCAATAAAATTAAATTATATTCCCTTTTAAATTTTGTGTGGGCTCTCTTACATCAGTTATAAACATGAGTCACTCCAACTATTAATGTAATAGAAAATAAGTTTAAAAAAGTCTTATCTGAGGAAAAAAATAGCTAATATGGAGCCTAGAAAACTGAGAGAATAAAAATAATTTTGATATCTTCCTATTCAACAAATTTTTAATCATGTTATAAGAGATGATATAAAAAACACAGATATATTACTTTTTTTTTTGCAGATTTATAATTATACTTATAAAGGTGTATAACATCCATTATCACATTTTGTCAGAAATCATGAGAATCTTTTTTTTAAATCTTAACCCTCCTCATGTTTATAAATATATTTTTAGCCATTAGTCTTAATCAGTACTAATAAACTCATAAACAAAATAAAATAGCTATTCATTAGCAAACAGCAAGATTTGCTAACATTTCAAACTATATTTCTTTCTTATTTCATATATTTGTTATAGAATGCTTCAGCACTCCAAATAGTGTCGGGTCTGTTCAGAGGAGACGTGCCTCTGACAGTGCCCGCCTAGGGGAGGTGCTGAGGGTTCAGCTGGACAAGGCAAGAGTTGGTCTAGAAGCTCAAACAGAACATGAGCTGCTGAAGCTGGACAATACCAAGAGGATCCCTCAGCTTAAGTTGGAGAAGGAGTCAGAGATTTTGGAAGTACGCCTCCATAACGAACAAGAGCGTAACCGTGTGGCCGCGAGGTATGAAGAGGAGCTGCATAACATCTCAGTTCTGAATCTCCACGCCGCACGGTCACACTAGGATGCTATCAACCAAGCTCTGTTGGAGAAGGCCCAACTAGAACGAGAGTTGGCTCTCCGGCTCTTGGAACAGCACCCACCGAGGCGACGAACTAATTAGTCTTAATCAGTACTAATAAACTCATAAACAAAATAAAATAGCTATTCATTAGCAAACAGCAGATTTGCTAACATTTCAAACGATATTTCTTTATTATTTCATATATTTGTTATAGAATGCTTCAGCACTCCAAATAGTGTCGGGTCTGTTCAGAGGAGACGTGCCTCTGACACTGCCCACCTAGGAGAGGTGCTGAGGGTTCAGCTGGACACGGCAAGAGTTGGTCTAGAAGCTCAAACAGAACATGAACTGCTGAAGCAGGACAATACCAAGAGGATCCCTTAGCTTAAGTTGGAGAAGGAGTCCGAGATCCTTTAAGTACGCCTCCATAACGAACAAGAGCGTAACCGTGTGGCCGCGAGGTATGAAGAGGAGCTGCATAACATCTCAGTTCAGAATCTCCACGCCGCACGGTCACACTAGGATTCTGTCAACCAAGCTCTTTTGGAGAAGGCCCAACTAGAACGAGAGTTGGCTCTCCGACTCTTGGAACAGCACCCACCGAGGCGATGAACTCTTTGTTTACTTTTTACCTCATTTCTCTTTTTTGTGTGAATAGTTGTGTGTTTGTTTGTTTGCTTGCTTTATATTACTCTGCTGTATGATTCAGAACACCAAATAAAATGTTTCTTTTGTATGAACATGAAATAAGCATTTTTCTGTAATTAATTACAAGCCATCCAATTGTTAGATATGTGCCCTCTATTCCCTAATAATATTACTCTAGCAGGTTGTAGGTGCTCTGTACTATTTTGTTTTTATGACTAATGATGTTAGTAAAAAGACTATTTCTAATATATTATAATTATTAATGAAATATCTAGGTGTTTTATAATAAGTTAACAAGTTGTATTTTTTACCAAAACAATAACTCCTATAAATAAGTATTTTTTTAACCATAGTAAGGCCCTAAAACTGAAATACATTTTCAACATAATGTGTACAACTTGCTTAAGGTCATTCGACAGGAAATTGTCTGAGAACGAGAAAGATCTTGTGAGGCAAAAATGTTAGGTAGCGTTCATACTTTAAGATAACCTACATATGAAGCTTGTCAAAACATATTTTTGTATTGAAACAAGTTTTATAAACTTTGTGCTTTGACATTCATATATTTGAATAACTAAGCACTTTAATTAGAATCGTTCAGTGGAAAATGCTTAAAATGGTCAAACATTTACTAGTCCAATTTTTTGTTTTTAGTACAATAACAAACACCCTCATCGGTGGTCACATGAATAGCATAAGTTTCTCATTTAGTTAACAGCTTATGAAAGTTGTAACATGTCTGAATGTACCGAGGTGAGTTTAATATTTATGACTAAATGAACCACTACTAGATTACTTCCAGAAACATATAACATAAACTAATTATGAACCACTAGGAAACTGCATCTTACTAGCTGTTCAAGCTCTATAGATTTGTATCAATTTTATTAATGAGCTAGGGATAAGGAAGGTTTAGTTTATGGGAATTGTATATACATTTAGAAATCTCTATATTATTTCAGGTATTTAATCTGTATGCATCCTTAATTTAATTTTTTTAAATAATACCACGTTCTGTTAATCAATTGATGAAGCTCATATAAATAGGAATAAAAAGATCCAAACATAGAGGTTTAATAAAGATCAAATGCTTATTTCCAAACAATTTTCCTGTTGTTCGATTACCATCTGCAGTAAGAACCAAAAAAACCTGCAGAGGATGTTGCATGAAATAACAAACAAAATATTGTTCCTGTTAGATTACTATGTGCAAAAAGATTTTTTTTTTTTTAAATGCACACAACGTTTAATAAAATTACACGCAAGTAGTGGTTAAAATTACAGTTCTGGGCCACTTTCTCCCATGATGTTAAGGCTGAGCTTACCCATAAATGCACGGTTCCAAGCAAACAAATGTTTTTAATTTTTAAAACAATAATTAACCATTTTTGTTTTTATTTATTTTAGTAACATATCTGGGCATCTTTCTTAAATATTATGGAATTTTCAAACCATGCTAAAAATAGTTATTGAAATATTTTCAATAAAATGTTTCCATTTCAATGCATTTTAAATGGAAAAACAAAAATTATTAATCGAGTTATTTATTTTCTTTGTACAATTAAGCTAGAGTGTTTGTTTATAGCATATTATTTAATGAATAATATATTTTTATTTTATTAAGTATTTTAAAATTTGGATTAGCTTCAATAATCACGACGATATTAAGCTCTTAACGACTTCCAAGTCGACACTATAGTAAATATACATAGTTTTAAATACAAATTCTCCTTCTACAAATAGTTATCTTAGTTGATAATTGGTACCGTTAGTATGGTCGTTACCCATTTACAAACCAGTATCTTTTTCAAGCGTTGGTTAACCTGCTGTATCGAAATCCAGGCGACAGTGGAGGGTGAAGCTAATCTCTGTGACCTTCTGGAGTCAAGAAAACATTAATACCATATACATTAGGATAAGAAGGGCCCATGTCCAATTATGAAAATTTGCTTGATTAAATATAAACATCTTTATATATTAAGTAGCTTAAATACTTACAAAGTCCTAACTGCTGTGTGAATAAATATAGTTGCTTCCTACTTACTTCAATGAGAGTATTACTCTAGTGATAGATTATTTTCAAAGAAAAGACCATATGCTTCTCTATATACAAAGTTTTATGACATTATCCCTTATTTACCCGAGTCAGTAAAACATGTAAAATTCTTAACTCGTATGTTCGTATCCTACATTCTTTCACGGGTGTTATAATTCTTGAGAATTACACGTTGTAATAATAAGTGTTAATATTCAGAGTATATGAAAACTACTGTACACTGAATTTTTAATCCACTATTGTAATAAATAAAAATAAACATTCCTGCTCATATCAAACATAGCTATTTTAAATAAAATTGCGTCTGAATGTAATTGGGAGACGTTCTCAGTATATTTTTATATACTATATTTATTTTATGGTCTAGGATTTGACTCTCATTGGACTTTGGAATAAGTTATTTTCAAAAAAATTAATGAACGAAGTTTTTGGTAGTCAAATTGTGAACATGTTAATTTTATTTTATTAGCTTGTTAAATGTAATTACTTTTAATTTGAATCTGTTGCATTCTCGCAGTTTGTGCGCTCGTTTAGGAAGAAATGTATCGAATCTCTAACAATAAGTACACACGGTAATTACTTTTTACATAATTAACAATATGTGACTCTTTTTTGTTTTCGAACAAGATCCAATGGATTGTATAAATTTTGAGGTGGAGAAGTATTTACACGATATTATTTTATATCCTTATGAATAACAAGTTTGTGAAGATTGTGTCGATGGAAGAAAGGGCGCACAAAGAAACTCAAAGATAAAAGTGTTTATTTAACTGCTTGACGTAAAGGGTAAGTTTTTTAAATCGTATGCATATTACTTGCGTTTAGGTTATTTGTATCTACTAATTTAAGTACAATGGATGAGTAGAGATACTATTTTATTTACCGTAGAAATATTATCAAAATTAAGATACAAATAAATATTTCTATGTAATAATGTAGCGATTGTTCTGAAGTACTGAAGGTAAATTTTACTAACACCCTGTAACGCACTTATAGTATGTTCAAAATCTCTTTTGCCTTGGCCAAGTTCGCATCAAGCTAGTACTAAGTAATTTTAACCTCACAGAGAATCGAACTAGAAAAGTTACTAGAGCTGATTAATTTACGCACTCAGTGCTCAGTCATAGCGCTTTAGCAATCTTGACCACGACGTGGAGCCGATGATAAGTAAAATATATTTAAAACCATTAATGTTAATGACCTTTTGTGTTCCCTATGCCACAAAATAAGTAAGTAGGTAGTTGATACCCAACAGCCTTTGTGGTATAGTGGTCAGATTTACTGGCTTCATTTTGGAACATTGTGTAGAATGAGATATACGACATCAGTTCGAGTGACTGTGAACAGTATTATGTACCAGAGCTCCCTACAAACACCTGCAATAAGGTATGGTATTGAAAATGAGGGGGTTGCTATCTCTGAATACGAAAAGATGACAAATCTTAAGTTAGATACCTCAGCTCTAGTAATAGACCCATTTTGTAACTTTCTGGCAGAATCTCCTGACGGAGCTATAGGACAAGATGGATGTTGTGTTTGTTCTGATTTAGGTTAGTTTATATAAATCACGTGTTGATATTATCAGTCGATTCAAAAAGAGCTAGTAGAAAACCTACAAAATAACATTAATAAATGGTGACCTGGTGATCTAGGGGTAAGGTGTCGGACTTCTGTTCTGGGGGTCCGGTATTCAATCCCCGGTCCAAGCGCGGATTGATCTGATGGCCAAACCCTTCCTTCTTCTCTGACAAGACTTGTATTAATCACAACTTGTAAGTGTGTGAAATTCCCGGCCTCCACCGTGGTTCGGATTCCATGTTAAACTGTAGGTTTCTCCATTTTATTTAACAATAACCCTACCATTACACATTAGCGTAAGTGCGTATACCAGAACTGTTAGTAAAATGCTTTGCTAATAGTAATAATATTAATAATAGTAATAATAATAGATATGTATACCTCAGTGTACTCTTTAGTAATTTTTTTATTAAAATTATTTGACAGAATATTAGTGAATCTAATCAGCAGAATGAAAATAAGTCATACCTAGAGACACTCCGATGTATGGGAAGTAGTGCTAGGGGTTGCAATATTCGTTTGGATGGTTTGGGTAGTAAGATGTTGTGTACTAGATATTCCATTAAACAACTACATTCATATAGAATTTAGTGATATTAATATGACCTTAAATATGGAGATAACACATAACTCGGATAAGAAATGAACGATAATTGATTAAATAAAAATAAAAAACTTGCTTCTGGTTGGGCTCGAACCTTCTTCCTTTACTTGTGCAATTTTGACCAATATTTCAGCTTTATTTCAAACGTATGTTTCTCATGTGTAAAACATGTGTCAACTATTTACAAAACTAGTCGACGAATTTTTTTATTTAGCCCATCGTGGCATCACATTCTTCCGTTTTCGAGCGACAGAGATTTCTCCATCAAGCTCTAGAACGTTCCATGCCTCAATCAACTAGGACACCGTGGTCTTGTAATATGTGGGGGGAAAAGCAAATATTTAAACTGAAACAAGGATCTGTTTCGTAGCAACACATTTTTAATATTAATACCCAGGATACGAAAATATTCTTCAATATAGAATTAAAATATTATTTTAAAATATATAAGATATTCTATAGCTTTATTTATTTTAAATATTATACATGCTTAATTTGTTAAGTAGTATCTAACTTAGATATTTTCGTGGTGTCAACAGATTTATGGAAAACACGACACCTGTGGGTTGTTGGCGGTCTCATTTTGATATATTACGTAAAATCTCTACTAGAAAGCAGTAGTGCTAACTCAAAATTGCGATCTAGTTGTTATTTTAGGAACTAATACCTTTAGGACTAGGCTAGATAAGCACACATTCTAGATCTCTCGTCAGGTGAATGTTGGTGCATTAGCTTGAACCGCACCTTGCCTTTTCCTGTGTCTTTATACAGTGATGCAATTACCGAAGTGTCTTCAAATAGCTAGAAAAACGAAAAGAAACTATAAAAGAGTGATTAAAAACGACTTAAAAGGCGATTAAACGTGACTAAAAATGACAACAATATCCCAGAAGTATTAATCATTTATATTATGTATTTTTCTTTGTTCTATACAAAAAATACCAGTTAAAACCAAAGTTTACCTTAACCTTAAGATAATCACCAAAATAAATTTAAAATTAATTGTAATTTGAGCTTTTTCTTGAAATTTATTCTGTTCTCCTTTCAACGTATTAATTTTCTTTCCTCATTTTATTATTGTTTATTTTTCTTCCGAGTAATTTTGATAGGTTTTGTGAGCACCTTGGGCAAGAGACAATAACTGTCTTGTAATGGGCACTAGCTCTGGTTAGTTACTATACAGTACTAATAATAGAATGAGTTTTCTTAGCACTATATTTTACTAATTGTGTGAGATATTTGATTATGTACTAATTANTATATTTTACTAATTGTGTGAGATATTTGATTATGTACTAATTACGTGTATGAGTTAGGGACGAGGAAGACTGAATTTTGAGGAAGGGCGCCCAAACTCGCCTCTGGATAGAGAGTGGGAAAACGTTCAGGAAAAACCACCCTTAGTGCACCCAACTCGGATCAAACTCCGATATCCTCGTTCTTGGCAGTCTAGTCTATTGTCAGAGTAGCACCTTAGGCCATGTGGCCACCAAAGCAATAAGCAATGTAGTATCGAGCAAAGCCATTAGTAGTCGATATGTTTTTAAGAAAACCCCTCAGTTTTTCATAATTGAGATTCACTTTAAACAATGGTAGCAAAAACAACAACAAACATACAATTGGGCAATATTATGCAGATATTAGATTTTATACTTGAATTCAATGTTTATGAATAAGATTAGGATCTTCCTTCATGAAAACCCCTTAAAGCTGGTAAGTAAGTAAGGGTTATAAATTTGTTAAGAAAAGTGACTAAAAGTGACTAACAAAAAGAAAAGTGACCCACTGGCCTCATTTTTTTTTAGTCGCATTAAAATAAGTTTTATGTCGACAGTTAAAGTTCTAGTTATATTCATGTGTCTTTTCCGTGTTCCGCGTTTTTCTGCACCCATGTATTATCCCTACTTCGACACTCATGGGATAGGGATGTATTAAGGTAGAATTTAGATAAAATGTAGCTTAATTTTCGTGAGGGTTTTGGGAAAGGGGGAACGATTAAGAAATCATCACCCAAGTGCATAAGGTCAGAATTCGAACCCCGACCTGTGGCTACCATGAAACCAGACAAGACGATAATGACGCCTTTGTTCACGAACACCCTGGGGTGGATGACTGATGGGTTAGCCCATATGACCCCAAGGTTGGTGTGTGTTACCTTTACAAGTGTAGTCCTACATTATCAGCCGCCAACATTTTTCTTTTGGTTATTTGTTTACCTCTGTTATTCAGTGGCACGTTCTAATCATCAACAAGTTAAATTATACATTATCCAAGAGGGTGCTGAACCCGCTCCCCATATTAAAAATAATCAAAAATATTTAAACCAACACGTTATAATGTTGTAGAGAATGACTGGCTTACACCTCCCTCGCCCTATCTCCTACATCGCCTAGCCAATATCTTCGTCAAATAGGCTATGATGGTCAAATAATCTAGTGACGTGAAGTAGCCTTATAAAATCCAATAGCCCATCTCGATAACAGGCCCTGGATCCGCCGTTAACTAGATAAAGAGGACATGTATTAAATAAATCCTACCAGTGTTCGTCTGGGGACAGAGAACCCATAAAGTGTCGTGAACTATCTTCAAAGCATTCTGCCTGCTCAGAGCCAAGCACTCGACCTACCTAAAGCAGTGCTTCTCAAAGTTTCGGTGATGGAGGACCGTCAAATGGAAGCTACACTGGATATCATCGGTGAGGGTATTGTTTGGTTACTGGCGGGAAACAGCGTTGTCATTCTCTTATTTTTGTGCGGTCAATCTCCCCTCAAATATAAGGCAGGTTTCACAACGATGGATAGTAGCTTCTTCTTATCACCGTACACCACATCTTGAAATAACTGAGAGCTTGGAGAATTGGCAACAGTTAACTGAGAAAGCGCGAAGATACAACTTTTCTCCATAAGACCTGCATTTCCCTCGACAATGATGTTGGGTGTATTTGCACTTGGGCACCATCGGGGCCCTGGGAATGAGGGTGGGGGCCGGGGATGTTTTTTAAAAGTTATTCAGGTAAAGCATCAGTCTTAGTGAGGTCTTCATATTTAATAGTGGACTACTAAAGAACTAAAACAGTAATTAACTGACCCACTTCGTTGGCTGCATGGTCTAACGCATCACTCTCATCTATACTAGCCTTAACCGACTGATTATATAAACACGTGAGAATAGTTTCAATGAAAGTTTAAAGTACATA
>CABEEJ010006383.1:0-27592 GCA_901482245.1 Timema douglasi
GCTAAAACAAAAGAAGCATGTTATGCATAGAGATAGGTAATCCTACATCACAATAGAGGTATGAAAATACAACACTGTTCTAACAGACTTATATCTGATCCTTATGTGTCCTATATATATTTAAAAAAACTAAAACAAATCTTTCCGTTCCAAATAATGTTAATGTTATATAAAGCCTATTCAACATATCTTCTATAAAGAAAATTTATTCCCTAGTACTTTATTTTTATAATAAAATGAATGAGCACCTAAAACATCAATAAAATCTTTTTTAACTCCCCTTTCTTAAAAATACTTTAATTTTTAGAATAAAACCAAGTAGTTCCCTATGTGCAGCCATACAACCCATATATGTTAAAACAATATGGCTGCTTCTATTTGATAAATTACCCTTTAATATTTTGATTTCATATTCATCAACCCAAAAATTAAAATTGAAATTATTGAATATTATTAATGTTTTAATAAGTAACAATTTTATTATATATATTTCGTGGCAAGTTTTTTTAATTCAAATAATTGGTCATTGTTTCATACGTACAGATAAAGTTAAATAGTTTATGACATTATTTATTGGTTTTGTTTACTTTGATGTGCAGGGTGTCAAGTGTGGTGCTGCGTTTGCTGGAGTCTCCGTGGGCTGTGTAACTATTTATACAGCATATACTTTGGCCATTACTCAGTGGAGGACCAGATTTCGTGTTTACATGAACCAAGCTGAGAATGAGGCAGGCAACAAAGCTGTGGATTCTCTTATAAACTACGAAACGGTCAAGGTAAAAACATTTGTTTATTTATTCTTGAAAACCTTTTCAAATCTCAAAACACACATATGTTCTTCAAAAAATTTATGGTCCCATTCAGTTTTGTGCCAAAAATTAATTTTGCAAGTTTAAAAAATATTCTTTGTACCATTTTTGTATTTAAATGAACATTTTTTTGTTTCTTTTTTTATTTCGAAATCAAATTATTTTGTTTCCTTCTAAAAACAATCCGGATATGAGGATTACAGGTTTTTTTTTAGGCTTTTAATCAGTAAAACCGTATTCAGACACAACACACATTTGGAATTCCATACAATATGCATTATACATGCTATTTTTATCACCATCACCAACACCACCACCATTTCCCACTATTGAGCCTGTAACTTTGTGACAGAACTGTGAACAAACTACTCTTTCCTAGCTTCCAAATTTTCTTGTTAAACTACTACTGCCCCCATTTCTACTACCTCCTTTGTCAGCTAATCACAAAACATTGTTGTTTCACACAAACTAGAATCTTCTTAACCCATTGAGGTTGTAATATTTTCTCACAAAATTGTACACAGTGGCAGGCATTGCCTGTAAAAATAGGCTATTTTTTTTTGCAGCATTTCAAAATATATATTTTCTAGCTTTTAATTTGTATTTGAATTATTTTTTTTCCTTAATTTAAATAAATACTTTTAAAAATTGCACATACTGTCACAAAACCACTTTGATAGTTCATTAATGTATTATACACCTCATAACATTCCTCAAGATGAAGATGTACCTGACACATCTTGCAAAGCCGCCTGATTAAAAACAATGCTTGGCCTTGATGGAAATTTTTTTAACTGTAGTTATAGGTATTTGCAGTGGAAAGTGGGCCCAGTTCTTAGATTGAAGCCTCAGAGGATCATCTGAGGAAGGGGGTCGTCCAGGATTCCGACGTTCAGGAAGGTTGACATTTTGGAGTAGTCCTTCAACAACATTCAGTCTAAAATCTGAGTTATAAATTTTCTTCTATGTCACTTTCTTGAAAACTACATATGAATTGAACATAACCATTTTGATTAAATAAAATAATATTTTTCTATATCCTTTCACGGTTCTACGCATGATCCTTTATTATAATCAATTGAGCATTTAGGTTTAATTACATGCTCTTCACCACCACCTCAAAGTCTCCTCCTTTTAGCTGGCTGCATTTCAATATCAACATATAGAGTAGATAGCATACACACATTATTTCTGTCTATCAATACATTTTAGGACTTGCAGAAAAAAAGAAACATGTAGTATTTGAGGTTAACAGAACAATTCTGTAAGTTGGCTACTGGGCCACTTTCTTATCATACAAAACATTTCTGTATGTCTACTCCAATGAGTTAAATCTCTTCTACACTTACCCTTTTAACTTCCGACAGAGGCCACCCATAGCTCTATTGATATCCATCTCCATCCTTTTTCCTGTATCCCAGCAATCCCCATCCTTTTCTCTGTTGCACAGACTCTCTTTCTTCCTTTACTTGCTCAGGAGATTTCACTACAACTCACCCAGCATATCAATTCAAGCACAGGATGCCAGCCTGTATACTTTCTGAATCTTATGTACACTCTGTTTATCCTGAAAGGTAGCAGGCTTACCTTAAATGGTTTGCACTATGTTTCAGCGTATAAGATAGGGTCATGGTGTTGTACCGCCGCACTCTCATTCTATCTAGTTACGGCCACAATAGACTAAAAAAAAGAGGGGGGGGAGGGTGATTGCTAAAGGAAATAATTATATGAAAAAGTAAAACATTTGCAGGTTAATGAAATATTTGAATTTTATTCAAAGTAACAAACAGTGTTAAAACAACAAGTTGTATGGCCTTTCAGGTCTTACTGGCGGGTGTTAAAAAAACCTAGCAATTTATTACATGCGCAGTTTGTTTCAAATGTATAAGGAATATAGTTATATAATATAAACTTGTCTAGAAGAAACCAATGAAATAAACAAAATAGTTGCTATTATTTAAAGACATTTTTCTAAATGATATACAAGCTTCTAATTTACCACAGCGAATTAGATCAAATTAATTCAAAAGTATCGAAATTTTAAATTACTTAATGTTACAAAAATTACAAAGAGCTTTATGAGCCTTTTTTAAAAGGTTTACAACGTGTCAGATTCACACCAGTGAATGGATTAAACCGTTTTAAATTTATGGAATATATTTAAATATCGCACCAGATATTTACGTTAAAGCACAAAGGTTTGACTTCCCGACTAAACTCAAACCTTCGCGGGACAATTACCCCCGTCACTTTTAAAGAATTAAACAAAATTCCCACATTTAAATATTTAATATGAAATTAGAACAAGTTACATTACAGAACTTGTAATTTTGCTTAAATGAATCAGTGAATATTAGAATCAAAACCATATTAAACAACAAAAATAAGTTATTTTAACATTAACTTCAAAGCAAGGAAGTCTTTAAAATAACCAATAAAAGAAACATTATCAATTTAAAGAATTTAAATTACTGATAACCACAAAAGCAAAAATTTAATATTCAGCCTAAATATTGCAAGAAATAAAAAAAGAACAAAAAAATTCGAATATCTCTTTAAACCAAGAAAATACAAAGATACTAGCGCCCAAGCGGCAACAGTAAGCATTAAGTGCTCCATAACAGAATTTACGTTATTTTATAGATTTAAACAAAGATATTATAAGCCATCCTGGCTAGATAACGTCCTAGTCTTGAACAGGACAGCTTGTGGAAGTGGCCAAAGTAATAGTCCTTGATATTGTCTGTGGTCCCTCGTTATATAGGTCTAGTTGCAGGGTGGGAAGGTGGGAGTTCTCCTTTGTTATAACATTATCTGCAAACATCTGGTGGAAAGGCTTCGTTGTATTCATCACGTAGGCTGGGTTCTTGTTGTCTTGATCATCTGCCGCTGCTTTTGACTCACAAGCAGAGCAGGTGTAGAGCTATGCTTGTTAGGTCACGTACACCAACCCAGGTGTCCAACATATGAGTGGTCTTCCAATAGTACAGTACTGGCCAATCAGAGCAGTGCTGGCTTTCTCCGTCGGAACATGAGGGGGCTGTGTATTTTGGACTTCTCTTCATTCTAGCATTCGAGGTGAGCAGGCTAGACTTGTATGTCGATCTACACCAGACTGATATACACGTGAGTAGAAACCTATGTTAAACATAGTAAGATCATGATGTTTATTAATGCTGGATGTCTATGAGTATTAGCTTATTTAAGGGCGGGTAGTAACATTGTCATACTAGCAGTCCACGCTAATGTTACAGTGTATTCTGTCAAATAAGACTGCTAGGTACCTTTCAGGGTAAATGAAGTATACATTAGTTTTACCGCTTCAGGCATGCCTTTTTCTTGATCCCACCTCCCTTTCTCTGTAAGTCCCATAGAAAGTGGTAATGATATTCATAGGGCCAGAGATCTGCATTGTTTATTATTTTTTATTCCATATAAAGAGAGATGAAAAGAAGAATGAGAATTTAATTCTGTCTTTTTGTTTTGAGCTAAGCAAGTATTTAGGTTGGATTTCTTTTGACAGATTGGACTCAATGTCAAGGCCAGACATTTCAGGGGAAAATTGATGGTCAAACATGGATTTTTTTAAAAAGCTTTTATTGATTGTTTTTAGTCCAGTGGTAGCTTTGCTCATACTCATAAAATAACACGAGAGGGGCCGCTATTACTAAAAATAAAAATACATTAAAGACTTATCCTACTAACATAAACAATTAAATATCACGTGTTTGAGTGGTTTGGGTATTATTGATCAATAAATTATCACTTGTGTTAAAACTGTGCATCGATATAAAATTTGGACGTCTGGTTAACAAATGCTAACAAAGGCTGATTTCAAATTACATAACTTTTTGTTCCAAGATGGTGTCACAAAACACTTCTTTTTGGCCTTTTTATCAGCTTCTGCTTATTGGGTTTTTATTGGATCAACCTTTCATTGGATCAACCATTCATTGGATCAACCTATAAAGGCTCCTGTATATAAATAAGACATTAAGGCCAACTTGAAATTTAATGTCAGCTCTAGAACACTACTTTTTATCTTAATAATACATAAAAATAAAAGTTTTCTCTTATTTTGTTGCTCAATCTTGTCCAAACAACTGTATCAATTGTGCATAAATCTATAATTTAGCTCTAATTTGGATGTCTGGTTAACATATAGGTCAATTACAAACTATATCAGATTTTATTGGACCAACTATTAAAGGTTCTTAGTTATATATTAGAGCTATCCTGAAAGAAATGGCTATAGAACACTATTGTTTAGCCCGTCCAGAGCTCTTATTCCTCAACTATGGGAAGCCTGACAATGGAAAGCTGGGTTGTGACCGATATTGGTAATGATGATTATTATTTCAATTATTATAGGGCTGGCCAACAGTGGTGAGACCTATGACAGGCCAGCACTGAAAAGTACACAAGTACCTTACAAATACATATAATTACATGAGAAAATAAACAATCATAGCTAAATAATGATACATATTGATGAATAGTTACAACATTACATATTAATGATTAAAATTAAAATAAATTGCTTGAGAGTAATAATGATGATAGTGATGATGAGGATGGTGATTAAGAACGGTATAGGATGTGTATGTGTGTGTGTGCGTGCATGTGCGTGTGTGCATGTGTGCGTGTGTGTGTCTGTGTGTGTGTGTGTGTGTGTGTGTGTGTGTGTGTGTGTGTGTGTGTGTGCTCTACACACCAAGAAACCTCGAAAGCTTAAATCCCACATATTTATAAAAATGAAATAATGTCTGTCTATTTGTTGGTCAATCAATAACGCTCAACCACTGTATACTTTTAGAAGACATCGCAAATTAAATAATACTAAGAATTTACTGTGATTACTCAAAATACCCCAATAATTCTTAAATATTTGAAATTTTTCAGTGGAGGTTGGCAAAATGAGGGATTTCAAACCAAAACTTAATGTAAAAACTTATCGCTCTGTTAGCAAATTTAAATAGGTCAAGCCACCCCAAACACTCTGGGGGGGAAAAAATCACACTTAAAATTACTACCCAGACAATAGGCTTAGGTTATGCTGGTAGGTTTTAAGATAATGTTCTATAGAAAAGTACAAAAGGAAAAAAAACTAAAATTTAAAATCCCGGATCCAAAATAGTCATTCAAATAGGCCAGAAACATTGGAAATTAAATTACTTTTCTAAACTGTAAACTGTTACTACATATATTTCATTTGTTTATCTCCTTAGCAATCAATTTTTATGCTGCAACAGTCTTTTTTTTTTTTTACTAGCACCAACAAACAAGACATATTGTGCATATTTTGTATAAAGAAGTTATAACTCAAGCGTCCAATGAATTTTCAGCTTTTAACACATTTTTTGACTATGTCTTTATCTTGAAATTGTGTTTTAGTCAGCCTTCTGTTCGCATTTTGTCACATAATTTTAAATCAATAACAGATTAATAATATTCAAACTAAATTTCAATTTTGATCATTTTCCCTGTAGTTAATTTTATATAATAAAAAAGAACTAAGATACTTAATATATTCCCTGTGTAAAGAAGAGTTAAACTGGCTGGTAGATTATAATTTTAAATAATCAATTATAAATAATATTAAATAATAAAAATGATAATATTTATAAGAAATAATGATGATAGGGAATACAAATTAATTTAAATTAAAAATATAATACTCTTAACAATAACAAAAACATAAACCAGTTATGTTACATAAGATGTGTTAATAAATAAACTTTCTTAGATGAAGATATTTTCATCTGTTATAGAAAAATGAGTTATTTTTTTTATTCTAAGAATTAAATAAAACAGCAATACCTACTGATGTGGCTTTAATCTTAATTGTAACACATAATATGTATTCAATTTTATTGAAAATACATGTTTGTTGTGCTTTTTGTCTGGGGGGGGGGGGGTTCCATCTTAAATAATAAAGGATTTTTTTTTAGTATTTTAACAACGAAAAGTATGAAGCTGACCGCTATGATGAAGTTTTAAAGAAGTATGAGGCCGCTTCTTTGAAGACTAGCACAAGCCTCGCTCTTCTAAATTTTGGTCAAAATGCTATTTTCAGTGGATCCTTGAGTCTTATCATGGTTTTGGCAGCAAAGCAAATTGTTGAAGGTTAGTGGATTTTTTAACCAATAATATTATTATGTGCTTTTGGGTTCAAATTACTATCACATGACAAAAACTTGAATTTACTAATATAAAAAACTTAATACTATTGAAGCTATCATGTTAGTTCTCTTGATACTATTGAAAATATCATTTTAGTTCTCTTATTGAAATTGTTATCTCAGATACCTTACTAGGTGTACTAAAGATATATTGTTAAATTCTATTAAATGTTAAATAAACATTATATATGGGAATGATGCTTGAAACCATGTAAATTCAATATTATTAAAATATTATTTTAGTTAGTTTGAAAGATTTGCTGTCTAGTTAAGCCTTACTGTATCTAAGCCACTAAACTTAAGACACCTGCCTATTTTAGTGGTCATTGTTTATAATATAAATTATTAGAGTCATTTGAAATAGAGCACCAGGCTAAATAATGGTTTAGATTATATGGTAGAGTAGACTTATGCACTTGGTTGACACTTGACTCGGTGGCGTAGTTGGCTAATGCGCTAGTCGTGTTAAGCTCGACTGCTGAGGACAGGGAGATTGAGGTTCAAATCTTGGTCGGGTGAACTGAGGGTGGTTTTTCCTAAAATAGTTTTCCACTCTCCCTCCACGCAAATGCGGGTTCACTTCCTCTAATTCAACCTTCCCAATTCCTAATCCATTAGCGTAATTAGTACTTAAAGCGAATAACCCGAACGGGTAGTAAGACGCAGTGCTAAAAAAAACTTGGCTGACTGCGAGTCTACTCTCTCTGGAGACAGTGAAAGCCAGCCTTTAAAAAATGTGTTTATGTTTTTTAGTGTTTTATCTGATTAATTTCTATTTCATTACAATTAAGGTAAGTGTGCTGGCTATCCCTCCTATTTTAAATCATAGTATAATATAGAAGTTACTTAACACATTACACTCTAGAAGAGTATCATTTTTTATAACCTGCTAATTTAATTCAATGTAATTTTACAAGAGAGCTGAAATTCTCATTTATTGTGTGTATACTAAAGTTGAAAACATGTTTTGAAATAATTAAAATACTTTTTATTCTGATACTGTTTCATTAGTTTTAGTTTTGTATAAGTACATTGCCTAACTGTGGCTTAGCAGCATGTCGAGATAGGGTTTTCCATGTTTATGTATTTACGTTTTACTTGGCGAGTTTCATAGATATATAACATTAAAACAAACTTCATAAATTCTTAAATAATTACGAAAATAGTTCACCAGAATCAAAACATTCTTTTTATTGTGAAATACTTTTTATGTAAACATATTTTTTTATAAGCTAGCACTTGACCCCCCTGTCTTGCATAGGTAGTATTTGTCAAACCCCCCTCTCTTAGTTACATAATATTTGTCAATTTATTTTGTTATTCTGTTCACAGGGAAAAAATTATTGTTAATGAAATTTATAAATTGCTGGTTGTTAGTAACATATCAGTCTAAATACAGGTGTGAAATAATTCACAATAAGCATTGTTGCACAATGAATTTAAATTTGTTGTATTAAGCTGGTAATTAAATTCTTGTCTGTCTCTCTTTGTCTTACATAAGCATTGGTCGCTTTGTATTACCCAAACTGATCACTAATTATCTTATAAATAATTTCAATATCAGTATTTGTAGAAGGATACACAATAAAATTTATAATTGGCTCAATTTTACAAAAATTTGAAAAACAATGATCAAATCATTTAAAACTGTCACATGATATTCTCGGGTATACAAGGACAAATTTCTATCAATCTCTTGTGACAGGGTAAGAAAATGTTTAAAACCACTTGCAATAATATTCGATCCCCATAGTTTTAACTTTTGCCAAAAACTTTGCACAGCACTTATGTGAATTAGGGTTTTATCGTTGCCTTGCAATTATAAATTTAAGTTCATCTTAGTTGTTATATATGTAAAAAAAAACCTAGGTCTCTAAGCCATGACATATCACTCAGTTTATCATAGTGTTGATGATGCTCCATATGAAATAATAAGTCTCCATATTGAGCATCAAGTTCTTCAGTTAGTTTTATGAACTGACATCTTTGCATAGCCTTTCCTCGAATAGAGTTACAATTTTTACAACTACTTTCATACCTGAATTCATGTTTATAAATTTCCCTTGAAGGTGCCTGCTAGTGTATTATGTATACAGTGCTAATGTTTAAAACTTTTCTTTGATTTCATAATTTGTGAAAACCTTATTGGTAAATATTCCCATTTGAGCTTTGTCAGCTACATTGATGGATTTGTCCAGTTGCATTGAAAAATAAGTGCAAGACTCTAGGTAAGTTTTTACCTGAGAAACTAAATCACTAGCCATCATGTCTACTCGTCCAGTTGTCCAGTTGCATCGAAAAATAAGTGCAAAACTCTAGGTAAGTTTTTACCTGAGAAACTAAATCACTAGCCATCATGTCTACTCGTCGCATAACATTTCTAGCTGATAAACAGTGAGCTTATTGCATTTAAGGTTTCAAATTTATCTTAAACATCATCAAACAATGAATCGGTAGCCTCCACGAATGCTTGTCTTATGTATTTTCCATCATCAATACTTGATGGCTACTGGTTTGCTTACACACAATGATGCAATATTAGCTACCTTGTTTTTTATCTGTATGTTTTGTAAACATAGTCTGCTGACCTTTTAGGTGGTATTTTATCTCTTGTTCTTTCCTTTTTCTTGACTCACTGTTTAAAGGAAACTCAGTGTTCATGTTTTTAATATTTTTATTAAAGCCTGTTTCTTTTGTATAGTAATACAATGGAATGGCAAATGAGACACACTCTCTTTTCATTTACACTAGTAAAAAAAGTTCGAGTTCCTATTCTTCATGAAAATTGTAGTATTTTTGATTATTTTTTTCTGTATACTTCAACTAGTGCTCATTTCAATGATTATTACTTTATTAACTGAAGCAAAATAACAAGTTTCTATGATGGCACAACTAATTATGATAACAAATATATGACATGGTGTAGCTTACTTTGTGGTGCGTTGGTATGATTAACGACTACTTCTGGGTACTGGACCCTGGCTTATGCACTGGTGACAAGTGTGACATGTGCTCATCGACAGGGCACTGTGCCGCTGCCCCTGGTAAATTTAGCTATTATTTGCTGCCATTGATTGGTTTTCGGTCATAGGCACTCATACTATATTATTTTACTTCTACCCTTTAAGATGTTTGCAATCAACTAAAAAATGTGTCGCGATTGATTATTTGCTGACCCATGCATTAGGCCAAGATACCACTGATGATGCTGTTCTCTTTGTATTAAAGCATTTATATCTGGATTAGCTCCATGGTCATCTGGTGTATTACTAACAGGCAAAAAAAAAAATTCTTTCACATAATATACCCATGTAAAATCAAAAGAAAAATGTTTCTAGCAAGACAACTGTTTCATGCTTTACTTTAAATATTTCAAAAGGCATAATATGTTTTAATTGTTTTTAACATTGTGTAAAATGTATCAATTTCTGACCTTGCTGGCATCATTCATAAATATTACTAAAGCCACCATAAAATTATCGGCTTTCCCACACGATTGTCATGAAACTCCTGATGTGATACATTTGGAAACTAATGAAAGTGTGACACAATTTTAATTTTCATATCTGGTAAAAATTAAGTAATTAAAATAAAGTTGGTTGTTTACATTACTTTCACCAGATGCATCAGTGAATGTTATATATTAAAGAATGTTTATTTAATATAAATAACTATGTTAATTTTTAAGCTACAAAATGGCAACACAGCAGGCTATAAAAAGGACAGTGCTAATGGAGAAACCAATTTTATTGAAAGAAATAGTAAGTGTCTACAAGAGTTTAAATTAAAACTGGATTGGCCTATAGGAAATGTAAGCAAAATTAAAACCACTGATATAAAACTTGTATTCTTTGTGAGTTCCGTAGTTGGATATTATATTCCAAGTCCTTTCCAAAGAAATTAAAACTAGGGACAGATCCTAAGGAATAAAAAATAAATAGTTTACTTGAAAAACATTATAAAATATGAAATAGAAAGATTTGTTTTAGACAATTTAAAGAAAGATAAGAATTGTTAATGTAACTCTTTTCAAATTGTATTGTTGTCACGGCAAAAAGTGTGGAGGGAAAAAATCTAGTTACATTCTACAATTTTGTTTCTTTTAAGATTACTCTAATAAAAGATGCATCATTTTCAACTTTCAATTGCAGAAATATAAAATTCTGAATCAATTATTTTAAGATGATATAATTTGTAACACTGCCACTTCTAAGTGTGACTTGGAATTTTTGTGTTTGACTCCTAGCCATGCGCAGTGAATGGTGGATTTTCCACTACTTGGTTTTTTCTATCTAGTTTCCAGAGGAATTATTTCTATCTTCAGTTTCCTCATCCTCTTCACTTAGATTAGATTATAATAACTGTTTATATACTAACAATAATATACTAAAAATATTTTGAATATATGCGTTAACTTTGGCTAGAACATTTTACTTTTATTAATTTTTCAATTTTGGAATACTTAAAATAATTGGTTGTCACAGGATAGTTGCATTAATATATTTTAAAATATTAATCAAATATATTTGTATTGTATCCATGAATTAAAGCAAACTATTTATTAACACTTATTCGCTAGAAAAAATGTTTATTTAATTTTTGGTACTGTACTGCTCTGGTTCCAGGTAACATGACTGTTGGTGATTTGGTGATGGTGAATGGCCTGTTGTTCCAACTGTCTGTTCCTCTGGGATTCCTAGGCTCTGTATACCGAGAAGTACGACAGGCACTTATTGACATGCACACCATGTTTACACTCATGGCTCGTGATACACCCATTAAGGTAAACAAATAAGTTTGTTTATTTTTAATTAGTATAGTGTATTGTAATTATTTTGCTTAATATATTCATCAATGGCTTATTTGAATATTTTTAATAAGTCAATAATCACATACTATACTAGTGGTTTAATTTAAACAGCATTTAACTTTATGTTTCAATCATGCAAGTAGGCTCATCATATTTCTTGATCACAATACTTTATATAACACTCCCATGAAAAGATAATTTGCTAACTGGATAAAAAAAATTCAAAAAAAATTTAATAAAGTAAACTTTTGAAAATTATTATTAAAATGACTAAATCTACGTACATATTAAACTTTGTTTTGTAAATATTTGTGAGACAAAGCATTAAGGTAAACTTGGTTACAATAATATCAGAAAATTTTTCAAGATCTTGGTATCAAGATCAAGGCTTATAAGATACCACAGAAAATTGTTTAGAAATGTGATATTCACTATGTATGTATTAATCATAAAACACTTTGAATTATTCTATTTTCCCATATATCTGTGCAAAGTTATACATATAAAAAAACTCCAGGTCTTTCTGCAATCCAGCCATACTGGCATAGAGGCCACCATCTGTTAGCGAAGATAGTACCAATATCTGCTGATAAAGGGTTTCATTTCCTCATTACAATTAATCCCTCAGACGTTAATCTCAATTTTCAAGTCTGGAGCTTCTACTCATTCAAATAGCTCCTTATTTTTTCTTCACGAAGCTCTATTGACCCCATTCCAAACCCATTGCTTCACAGAAAAATCTGGAAGCCCCGGGTATTTAACCTGGGACTGCTGGATCTGTGACCAGGATCTCGACCACATGACCACAAAGGTAGAGTGCAAAGTAAACATTGGTTAAATATCATCCATTAATTTAATAAAAAACTAAGTTATTAACCTCAAATACATTATTAGCCATATATTATTTTAAATCCTTTTTGTGCATGCATGAAAATCTGTGTTTTTCTTTTGGCTCAAATTGCTTCCACAAATGAGAGAAACATATGATTCACCTTAATCAGGCACAAACACATTTAGTGGAAGAGTCAACTAATACTGAGCCAAAATTTAAAATGCCAACTCTCTCTTGGAGAGCCAAAATATCCTACTTTGGCTAAGATAGTAGAAGCAAGTCTTGTGCTGGCCCATGGCATTTCTGATTCAAACAGATGATTTCTCATTTCTGAAAGGTTTTATGACTGAGCATAATTCATCAATTAGATTTGGAATACTCAATTCAAGACTTATCATCATAAGTGATGTTTGAAACGCTACAATAATAAGCTACTTAAAAAAATTGCTAATTCTACCATAGATTTCTTATAGATGTTACAACAACTATTTAGATTTTAAGAAGTAAAAAATACAAATAATCCATTTAGATAATCCAAGTAGCTTGAAGAGTAAAACAAGAAAAAGAAGAAAATTAGCTGTCCATAATAAAGATGAAATAATATTATTTGATACTAGAGTTGAAAATTCAATAAAAGAGTTACAAGCTCAACTCTTTTTCAAAGAAACTTCTTTTGGAAGAAAACTTACGGTTAAAGAAGTGAGGCAGCTGAGATGAAAAACAAACACTGAGCTACTAAATTAAACATCGAAGAAGAAAAATAATTTTTTACTAATGATTTTTTTCCCCCTCAAATGTATGTAAACTTAGATTTAATAAATATTACTAGTTATTTAAATTGTAATAAATGAGTATAATTAAGTCATATTTTATTTTTATATGAATTTAGTATTTGATATTATTGGCATAAACTAACAAATGTATCATTTAAGACTTTATCTCACTGCTGATTAACTGGGAAATTAGATAAGAGATTGAGCTGCACCCAAAAATTATTATAATTTAGTTATCTGCATTATTCATTTTACAACAAGGAGATTCGACTCACTTTAGTAGTTTTTTCATTTTGAATAAATGTTTTCCAGTTTTTTTAAAATTCTTTTAAATAGGGTAAAACATTTCTACTAGTATCAATTTTGCAGGTTTTTTTTACAGTACAACACAGAAAACTGTCCACTCTGTAACATCTGGTTCTACCTGTATTATCTATCAAATGTAGGTGTTATTTGTGTGATGAGATGGGTTCTTAGCTGCCCAACCGGCTTTTGCGAATGCTAACACTGAGCTACTAAATTAAACATCAAAGAAGAAAAATAATTTTTTACTATTGATTTTTTCCCCCTCAAATGTATGTAAACTTAGCATTTTACCTAAGTTTATGATAATTTTAAAACCCACACAAACAATAAAACCAGTCTCAGTGGCCGCATCATCTAAGGCTTCACTCTCACAGTAGAGTGGACTGCTGTGGAAGGGGAGATCTAGGTGGTTTTCCCTAAAAGATTTTCCACTCTCCCTCCAGGAAAATATAGACACACTTCATTTAAATATAACCTTCCTCATCCCGAAAAAACCATTAGCGTAATTACTATATAGTACATACTCATGTAGCTCGATAGAGTAGTAAGACGCAGTGATATAAATTAATTTATGAATCTTTTTTTATGACATTATTACATATCTAAAATAGTTATTTTATAAGTTTTAAAATAAATTCACCTCACCTCTGTTACTATAGTATACTTTTGGTAGGAAGAACAGTAGAAGTTAGTTACTAAAGTTATCAAAACAATTTTAATACATCCATACATCAAGTCATGCTATCTGCAGCTGTCATTTTTGATAGATATTATCAATAACTATAGAATATCACAAATATATTAAAATGTCATCAGTGTTGGCCACAAATAAATATATTTGAATTTTCTCTACTGTTCTTCCAACAAAAATTAGGGTGTAGGCCACTAAAGTGTATGTATGCGTTTTTTGTTTGTTTGAAAAAACTTAATTACCAAACATAATTTATAGTAGATTAGATACTATACCGAGTAGTAATATAAAAAATCCAAATTTCTTTATTAGTGGGCATATAATAAGGATGGAGGAAGGGAGCATGCCTAAGAAAATGTCGACTCAGTCGACTTGGAGCAGAAGACCCAACAACATTAAGATTTAACATGGCAAGAGTAAAGCGATCTCCTCCTTCCGAAGGAGGCATCGGGGCTTCCCCTCCTCCACCGGGAGCATCAACCTAGGCGCTGCAAGAACAAGAAGATCCATGGAGCTTCCTGGATGAACCATGGGTCTAACAGTTGATAGAAGAAGTAGCCAGTGAGCTGTCAGAGTTGCTGTCAGAGTTCGGGGATGACTGGGTCATCGAAGAATTGGGAAGAGATCATTGGGATAATTATCTGCCTGACACAATAGAACTCTTGGACCTTGTCGAGGTGGTAAACTCTCCCCAGGCCTCCGCTCCATTAGAACTTAGTCTGCCAGTCGACTCCCTGGCGGCGTTGGCGACCGAGCTCGGGATTGACATAATACTCGAAGACGAAGATCATTCACCATTCAATACACGGAGGAAACCAGAAGTCAACAAAAACTTAGCATATCCCACAGATGTAATCGACAATGAAGAATTGGATGAACCAGCGGATGCCTCACCCTCACCCACCATCAGGATGCCAACGCAACTCTTAGACGTGGATTCTGAAGCACCAGCATACATCGATGTAAGGCAGTGTGAATATGAATCTATGGCAGTGCCGATGGTCAAGTCTCTCATCTACCACGGAACTCAACTATTCAGCATGACCAGGAGAGGGGCGATTTTGTCAAGGCCAAGAGATGAACCACATGTTTACCACTCCACAAAGCCAAGTGGACGCGTTTTGTCTCTTTGTGATCCCCAAATCCAACAACAGGATTAGGGTGATACACGACTTCAGCGAACAGACATACTACTTTGTTGCACCTCCCTTCATGTTCCAGACTGCAGAACTTGCCCTGAACCAGATACCAAGGCTATCTTGGCTCTTCAAAATCGACTTGAAAAACGGCTTCTTTAAATTTTCTGTTTCAAAGGACTCGCAAAGGTTCCAGGGCGTCCTCTACAAGGGCAAGAAATATGTCTTTACAAGATTACCCATGGAACCTTAACTCTCACCTTCTATCTTACAACGGGAAGTCGTGATGGCTGCACAGGCTGTCGAAACACACTTGGGCATCAACGTGATCACCTACCTAGACGATATCTTGTTTTACTGAAGAGAGAAGAATAAACTCAATGAAGTCATCACTGAAATGGAAGCCACCTGGGTCACCGTCAAACAAGGGAAGTCATCTACTGAACAACACCGGAGAATTATTTACCTAGCCCTAAGCCTAAGCCTGGGCCTAATAGTCGATACATTGAAAGAAGCAATAACCATGACAATGGCCACAAAGAAGAAGATGAAAACTATGCTTCGACACCTCCCTACAGCAAAGGATAAAGACTTGCTCAGGCTAGCAGGCTTCTTATCATGGCAGGCTCATAACCTGCAGTGGCCAAGGTTCGTGACAGCGAGGGTATATCGCCGGCTACCCAGATACACCCAGAAACTCCTCAAACAGCCAAAACGGAGAAATAAAACCTACACCTACAAGAACCCAATAGCAATGACAATCTACAGTGATGCAACCCCATGGGCAGCGGCTGCATACAATCTGGGGGATAGAACTTCAGTTATAAAGAAGTTCGATAGGACCCTCAAGATTAACACCTCTGAAGTATTGGCAGGAATCATGGCACTGTACTGGGCAAAGAAGACATACAACCTGGAAGATCCAGCTTGGGGTTAACAATACGATAGCACTCCACTCACTACCGACGGGAAGGGGACTTGTATTCAACAACACCCACTTGTGGCAACTTTACCTTTATGCTGTGGACATTCTCCGCGATACATCTGTATCTCAACGTCACTCTATACAGCAGACCCCAGCTACAGAAGGGGAACATTGGACCAGCTTCTACAGTATCTGGAACATGTATATATAATAAGACAATTTGATGTACCAGATATGTAATGTACCCTAAGTAAATATCTTGTCAATAAAGTGGTTCTCCGAAATGGGTACCCCTGGTCCAAGATGGCTGTCTTCCCAGACCTTCCCGTCACTCCCGCGCCTCTTGGTCACGCAATATCTCTAAAAGCAGGGTGAATGGAGGAGTCGGGACTCAGCCAACTTGGAGCAGGGGACCCAACAACAACATGCATGTGTGAAAAAGACCGCAAGAGAGGCCAAGAAAGGAAGAAATTAAAGGAGGAAGAATGGTGGGAGGATATAGGAAGATGGAGGCCATTTACTAAACTGACTCGGCCACAAGCCATTTAAAGAGATACTTACTTCTCTAAAAATTTACAGCAAATTCATTTTGTAGAGAAACAAATGACTTTTTTGATACTTCAATGCAGGTTAAAAAAAAGAGTACTAATCGGTTATTAACATTGGTGAGATAACAGAGTTGAGATGAATGTGTGGACAAAATTGGTCCACTAAAAAAAAGAAATACATTATTTTATTTTATCCTCAGTCAATCTAGAATGAGAAACATATAAATTATAGAAATGTATTTAATATTAACTTTCACAAGAATTCTGGTTTGTAACATTATAAATGTAAAAAAAAGTAATATTCAAATTGATTTAGAGCACCTAGTTTTTCTCATTTTATTTTAAGAATATAATAATTGCTAAGAAAGATTAATATAGGTTTGATTTTACTTTGGAAAATCTAAACCTCTATATTAAATTTCCATTTCTTGGGTGTTAATCAAGAATTATTTTAAGATATTTACTATCTGGACACCAAATGTTTACCTTTTTTGAAAATTAGCCACATACATTGTATCATTGGAATCAAGCATGACCTCTCCATAAAGCTGAAATTGTTAAGTCATAGTTGAGCTAGAAAATTAAACCCCACTATTTTTTAAGTCTCTTACATCTTTACTTCGAATTAAAGAATTTAGTGAATCTGAATTTAATTTTAAAATCACTCATCTGGTTTTGACAATATTCTCTATATCACATTAAAAAAGAATAGTTTGTAACATATTTTAATTTTAATTTACAGGATCGTGACAACTGCAAACCACTTGTTGTTAGTCACACTTCATCAGAAATTACTTTCAGCGATGTAACGTTTCAGTATATTAATGGTAAGCCAATATTTAATGGCCTATCATTCACTATTCCAACAGGAAAAAATATAGCAATTGTTGGTGGATCTGGATCAGGGTAAGAAATCTATAGTTATTCTCAATAGTTAATTAAAATAGCTTATCAATTTTGGTTTAAGTAGTCAAATTAATGATTATCTAGAACATTATTATTTATTATTACATTTCTCTTGGTTAATCAATTTTTAATACAGGTTTTATTTTATATCTGATATCTTCTTTTAATAACATAGGAATTGATTACTATGTTGATGATTAGCTTAACCAATACCTTCATTGTCTAGCTAAACATAAATAATTATTTTTATGCAATCAGAGACCCATGAATCTTAAAGAAAAATTAGGACTCAAAGATAAGACAATTAAATCTTCCAAATTTTGGCCAGGACTTGAGATTAGAGGAATTGAGATTTTAATATATTTTACCAAAGCACTTTTATTATTTAAATATTACAAAGGTACCAGAAAATAAAGAATTAGCTACTATTTTTTCAAAGTAAAAATATTGAGAAAATATTTTTTGTACATTAAATATTGTTGTTGAAAAACTGATGTCCATCTCATATATATTAATTAGACCTTACCTCGATTTTAAGTTTGACTCTCAACCATTACAAGATTCATTAATTCCTGATAGTACCAAACAATTTTGTAACTATATAATAAATAAATACATTAAAAATTAGTGAAAACTTAAAATATATTTTACAATTAAACTCTAATATAATTTGACAAATTAATGATTGCTAAATTTAACTCTTATTATAGTTTGTAAACATATTAATTTTACCTTTTGCAATTCAAACAATACCAGTCTCTATGAAGTTCAATAATGTATTAATATTTTGAATTTATAACATCAATAAATCTTGGTGTGAAACAACAATATGGAATGCAATTTTTCTCCATATTTACCATGAATTGAAAGTCAACTGTCAAGACTACTTATGAACAAGAACTTGGTGAGAATTAAGCAAGCTTCCTTACTCCTACTAGCCTTCTTACTGGCTTTGACAACCTCAGTATATGTAAGGAATCTAATATATATTTTTTACCATGCATTGAAAAAACCCATCATTAACAGCATGATAGCTTAGCATAGCTGAATATATCTATTCAATTATAGAATTATAGTTATTGGTTTAAAATTAATTCAAGAATTTTGATAAATTACTTGCTAAGCACTATTGAATTTAATATAATTTAGCTATTTGATCATACTTTGAAATTGGTTAAGTTGTTTTCAAATATATTTTAAATGTGAGTAGTACAGAGATATTTATATTAAAATAGTGGTGAAATGTATTGAACTTAAGCTTAGGATATTCACTCATTGCAATGAAAATAAGAGGAACAGTTGAGACTATCACAGTTATAATAATGATAATTAGAGCTGTCAAACTCGATTACTCAATACCTCGATACCCTTGATTCTTACTGGTATTGAAATAATCTAGAATCGATCTTATTATCACGATTCTCGCTACTTTGATTCTTAGCTATCAATAAAACTGGCAACTAAACCAAACGGCAACATTCAAAATATGTGATAATCGATTATCTCTCATATTAGTTTAGTTGCTGTTTCACTTAAATGCTGGCAAATTGTAAATATACTGAAATGGCCAGAATATAGTACAACCTCAAATATAATATGACCCTAACATTATAACAGTAACAAGAGGTAAAACTTAACAACTTTGACACATTTAAAAAACAATTAATAGTTAAGTGAGATGGTCAGAATATATGAATCGATTCTAAACAAAAAAGCTTTATATAATACCTAGACTAAGGCTGGCAATTTTCCATAATATACTGATATATATATCATTAATTGATATATCACAACATGTACATCGAAAACTATGATATTCCAATCAAATTAAAATGGCTGCTCTCCTGTAATTATATTCTTTGTTGCTTTTCAACTTCGAATGTTTTATTTTGCTCTTTGAATAAGGTAAGTTTAATAAAAATATAACAAAAATCAATGTAGTTAATAAAATTAAGGGTGACATGGTGGTCTAGGGGTAAGGTGTCAGACTTCTATGCTGGCGGCCGGGGTTCAATCCTTGGTCCCGGCAAAGATTTATCTGATTACCAAACACTTCCTTCACCTCTGACAAGACATCTTGTGAATGTGAGGAATGCCAGGCCTCCACCGTGGTTCGGATCCCACGTTAAACTGTAGGTCCTCCATTTCATCTCACAATCACCCTACCATTACACATTAGCGTAGTTGCGTACAACCCGAACAGGTAGTAAGATGCGGTGCTAATAATAATAATAAAATTAAGCAAAAACTGTTATATTTATTTCAATTCACTAGATTATCAATATATCGTTGGCAAAACTTCATCACTAATTTCTGACGAGCTAAAATGTGTTGGATCAGATATGTCAGACGATATACAATTTTTGTAGCGTGTGAAATGTGTTCTTCTTTTCGTTATAAAAGCCGCAATTTATGGTATTAATTTTTAGTTTATTTGAATTCTTGGTTTAATTTTCAGTTTTGAATAATTTTAGTGGGTTTAATAAATACCTATAAGATTGTGAGATTAAAGTTTCAAATGACATGTGTTGTAATGAAAAGAGTCCAAGTTTCACATTGAGGGGGAAGTATGGTATCAGGCACGTGATATTTTTTATGCAATGGAAAAATAATGAAAAATTAAATGTTCAAGAATCAGAATTGAGGTTGAACTTAAGAATCAGAATCGAGAAAAACAGGTATTGTGACATCGCTAATGATAATATATTTCCCACTTTTATCAAAAATCAATATTTCATTGAGCTTAATTATATTTTTCACTCTAAAAGTGTTGTTTTGGCTACTATTATTTTAATATTTGAGAGGGTCTTAAGTCTTGTTATTAAATATAAAACTAAAGATTATTAAAATGTTTTATAGTTTAATTTTTGCTGGGCCTACAAAACTTTGATAATATATGAAACTAGGCCTACTTTGTATTTGATAAACAAAAAATATATTTATCAAACTCACCTAGTTGATATAAGTTTGAATGCTATTTTTTTGAGAGAGGTATAGTGGATACCAGAGAATTAGTAAAAGTATTTAATGTCAAACCAATTTTGTGCTAAGAAATATGTGAGTAGTTCAAATAGGCAAAGGCACATATGCACTTAAAAACAAATAAAGTGACTAGAAAATGTTCAACTGTGAGGGCAAATACAATATTGTAAATGATTATGGACAAAGTTTCACTATTAAGGTTTCAAATAACATTTTAGACAGCTTAAAAAATTGACATGTCAGAGAGTGTAAAATTATGTCAAAGTCATAAAATAAGAATGTGATCAAGACTTCAAAATGCACATGTTAGCTAACTTTATCCTTAGTGAATGACGAACACAATGTAGTTATGAGAGCCATGGAAATTTTTTTAAATAAAATTCAATTACAGTTAAATAAGTTAAATGTTCAGTGACCATAATAAATACTTAAGTTTCATTATAAAGAAAGAGGTACACATTTTCCATTTATATAAAATCAGATTTTCCCCTATCTCGCTAGATAAATGTTAAACGCATATTTAATTAATATCAATTTGAAGTGGCATCAAACTGTAACTTGTGGGGGTGCCCATATGTCGCGGCCCAACCCAACCTTTGTACTGATATACATAAATTTTATACTAAACATAGTTTTATATTTATGGTAAGTAGTAGGTATGAACCATAATCCGAATAATCACCTAAAAGTGCCTCTTTAGTTGTATTCTTCTCAATCTCTATACTCCTTACATCCAGACAAACACAAGGAATAGTGTGAGGTCATTAAAGGGGGTAGCAAATTAATATAATTGTTATTTCTCTTTTTATTAATATAAGGTTAACACACTAGTAGTTTATGTGGTTGGGAATAAGCTGAAAAGAGAAAGTGAAATGGCATTTAAATAGATAGAGGGTGTATAACAACTCAGTGGTAGGTGGAGGGGAGCAACTTCAATGCAGACAGTTGAGATTGAACTTGAAACTTACCGGTTAATTTTCAGGTACACTATTCATTCAATCATTCCAACCATTGAATTATGATATTTTACATTTTTTTTCAGAACACAAAGAAAATAACTATCCATTTAAAGGATTCTTGAATAAAAAAATATTTTGTATTAATTAAGTTTCTCATAGATTGTATTTGAAAAAGTAATTTAAATGGTAAATTTCATATATTATTTTGTATGTATTACAGAAAATCATCCATGATACGGTTATTGTATCGTTTCTTTGAACCTCAAAAAGGCGAAATTTTTATCAACAATCAAAACATTTCTGAAGTACAATTGGAATCACTGAGAAAGGCTATTTCCATTGTTCCTCAGGTAATTTTAAAATAATTTTCAGTTTTAAGTTTGGTTTCTTTTTCATAAACTAACTACAATTTATTTTTACTATTACCCTTTCATTCCTTTGTGTTTGACCTTTTTCAGATGATCACAAATCATGTAGTTTTCTACAAGCAAACGCTAATAAAATAATTATTTGAATACATTTATGTGTAAGACTTTGCATTAATAATAAAACTAATGTAATAGTCTTCACTTTTCCAAGAGGGCTTAGTTCAAATTATGGAAAAAAACAAACCATAAAATATATTGCCATGTTGAGCTTCTCAATATATGTGTGTGCACATATTCATGCAGCTGGAAAAACTAGAGAGCCAGGAAAGTCTAAGGCACAGGCCCTCATTCTCAAAGTTAAAATGGCTGCTCTCCTTGAGAGATCTTAGTCCTTCAACATGCCACATGCAGTCTCAAGTGACATCTTCTCACATACTTCGTCTACCACTTCCAATTTATTTTCACAATTAAAATAAAAGTACAAATATTTTATATATTTTTTAAACAGTTTGTTGTAGAATAATTTTTTAAGATGTTTTAAATTTAATTTTATAATATTAACTGTCAAAAATACGAAATTTAATACAAAACACATGTTCTTAGGGTAGAATAAAACGGCTACAAAGACATAAAAACCCTTGGTAGAGTCCAAATAAACTAAATAAATTTGTAGGATGACTAGAACTACTAATAAAATAAAGAAAAAACATCATCATAATGATTAACTCCTCACTCTATAGAAATCTGTGTACTCTCTATGTATATAAATTATTGCAATGCAAGATAAATTAAATACTATTCAACTACTAAATCTCAACCCAATAATTATTATTTACTGCTCAACTACTATGAATGCTCAACCTAATCATATCTATTGATTGAACTGTTTTAAATACTTGTACCCTTTCTCTACACTGTAAGGTAACAAGGTTACCTTGCATTATTCCACTATGGTATACCCTCTAAGATAAAGTCCATTCACCGTAGGAATTGACTTCTGAAAGGCCCTTTTCCTTACCAGTAATCTATTATATAGTAGGATATTGGTAGGAAAAAAGACCTTTCAGAGAGTAATTCCTACCGTGAATGGAGTATAGTCACAGTGTAATCCATCAGAGTAAGACTACTACCTTTCAAGTAAAATGGAGTGTACATGTTATTTAACTGAAAAGTCAAAATAATTATTTATTACACTATCTTCATAACTTTGTTCAAGTTAAAGGTTAAAACTATATATCAAGATCTTCAATGTTCAAATGCAGATATCAAGGACAATACATTGCTGTCATATATAAGGGTCTCAAAGCACAGCGGACTCATGTCAAAAAATAATCAAAATTTGGTCTATTTATTGAAACTGCTCTTACCTAAATTTATTTTTTGGAACAATAACAATCATGATCACATTTTATAGAACATGAAGACCATGTAAAGCTTAGTCAAAGCCATTTTCAATAATTCATTAGTGAACACGAGTGCAGCCAGACCATCATATCAATGGAAACGTGTGCACCCAAGTATGGCTTGAGATTTTTGTAAAATGTATTAAATATTTTATTATTTTTATAAATCTACTGCACCCTAAACTTTCTCACTCTAGTCAATTTTCCAGTTGTGTTTATTTATAAATGCTGGCCTGAGATGATATACAAAGGGTGAGCAAATTCAAATTATTATAAGTAAAGCACAACATAATGTAATTCTTTTATTTTGTCAACCAAGCCCTAGGCCCAAGCTTAACTGGGAACTGATTATGTTATTTTGATATTTTTTTTGCTAAAAGTTTTATTTTTAAAAACTGTGCAGACATAATATCTCAGTGATTAATTTATTTTTTGTTGTTTTAATATATTTATTTTCAGGATTCTGTGCTTTTCCACAACACAATATTTTTCAATTTGCACTATGGTAATCTATCCAAGACTAAAGAAGAAGTGTTTGCTGCTGCCAAAATAGCTAATCTTCATGAGTCTATTCTCATGTGGCCTCAGGGGTATGAAACACAGGTGTGTTATTTTTTCTATTAAGTTTTTATATCACCGTCATACATGTTAAAATACAGTGGCAAACCCAGACATTTACTTTGCAGGTGGAGTACACACTAATGGCCATAACCAGAATTTAATTTTGGGGGGGAAGAGAGGTTTAGGGACCAAAGCCTCCTAACTGGTGTCCAATAAAATGTTTTAGTATTAATTGCTTCTAAACACTGTTTGGAATTCTTTTTATTGTCACTTAGGGCAACTATTTAAATAATTCAAGTTCTGTAAATTACTTTTTCTTTCATAGTAGGTAGATATAATCAAAATAACTAAAATGTACTAAATTTATGCACTCCTCTTTGGTTCTTGAATAAAGGCTGATGAAAATGTAAAACATGTTTAAAAAAATAGTTTTGTTTTAAACTCTAGAACTACTTTGATAACATTTGCTCTTTATAAATTAGAATATTATATATATATATATATATATGATTTTCTAGATTTCACATGAACTAAGGTTTTTAGGAATTTATTATTGTATTAGTAGATATTATTTACTACCAACCCACTTCAATGGCCTCATAGTATAAGGTGCTACTCCCGCAATATACTAGACTACCGAGGATAAGGAGATTGGGGTTTGATCCCAATCGTGTATACTGAGGGTGGTTTTTACCTAAATGGTTTCCCACTCTCCTTCCACACAATTGGGTGTGCACTTCCTCTAAATTCAACATGGTGCTAAAAAAATATGATTGTTTAGTAAATAAAGTCAAGCTTAAAACAATATTATACTTATTAATTATTTATTTAATTTCTGGACACACACTATGTGATAACCACATTGTCAAACATATTATAGAATTAATTCATTATTTTTACCAGCCAATATTCTGAAACCTTAATTGTTTTAAAGGTTGGTGAGAGAGGATTAAAGTTATCTGGTGGTGAGAAGCAAAGAGTTGCCATTGCACGAGCTATTTTGAAAGATTCGCCCATTCTTGTATTTGATGAAGCTACATCCTCGCTAGACTCTATCACAGAGCATGTAAGTTTATATTTTAAAATAAGTCAGATAACCTTTTTAATTTCAGACTACCTCAAAAATAATTTTAAACAAAGAATAATTTGAAAACTATTTAACTAACAAGTACTAGTTCATTTATATGAATTCATAGTTGTATCAGTAGAAGCATCATAACTTGATAAAATCAGGTTGTGAATTGTTGCTTTCATCAGTGGTGGTGTACAAGTATCAGGCTATTTTATTAGAGAAACTCGTGTAAAGTGCATTGTGTATCACTCATAATGATACTAATCAAACTAACACCAACGTAAATAAATTAATATAATAAATAATTGACTATTGAAAGTTTTTAGAAACCATGTGGCTTGGACCTAAAATTAATATAGTTTAGTTTTCCAGTGACAAGGTCAGGATTTGAATCCTAGGCAGGTGTTTTTTGTTGGTTTTTTTCTAAATGGTTTCCTATTCTCTACACACAGATGTGGGTACATTTCCTCTAAATTCTGCCTTTCTCATTCCTACTTAATTAGTGTAATTAAAACTTTTAACTAAGTTGGTTTTCGAGAGAGAGAAATGTGTTTGGGTAGAAGGATAAAAAGGGGGACAAATAAAGTAATTTTTTAGATTAAAGTATAGATACATCAATTTTGAGGTAAAAATATCTAAATAATAAAATAAATGGAGTAGCATGGAACTGAATGTGTTTTAAATCGTTACCAAATTAGTAAATGGTCATGTGTGCTCTTGTATGTATTTTTTTTCAACTTAAAACATATTATTGAGTCACTTTTTTAAAAGTTTAGTGTCTTTACCAAAGAATATATAAGATTTTTTTAAATACACAAGTGATATGTAATTAAAAGCTTGAATGAACATTTAAATATTTACATTTTCAGTTGTCTAATTGATTTTTGTTTGTAAATACTCAGCTATATATTTATTTCATTGTGTTTTCCAAGCTAATGTGTATGTCATGATTATTTTGTTGGTATTAAATTTACTTATATTTGCTTGGTAAAATTCATATGTTTGTTTACCTGATTCGGCCATCAAAATAACCACCTCATCTTCATGTGATGTCTCATTACTTGACAATACACTAGCGCTGGGTAGTAATGAAATAGGAAACATAATTTTAGTCAAATGTTGCTACTCGTCCTTGCTGAGTTGGTTTGGAAAACAGTTCTAAAGGTCAGTTCAGATGATTTATGGGTATTCTATTTGGGTGGGACATGATGAAGGAGTAGCCAACATCTTATTGCATCATGATCACAACTTACTACCTCATGCCATACCATGTTAGCCAACGGTTTTACAATGTTTGTTTTGCATATCCTGGTATGGATGGCCATTTCATAGTTAAAACCTCTATAAATCTTATTTAGAATTTTGGATTCCTAACTAAGGGAGCCAGCTCTTTCCATAAATATAAAATGTTGGAAGGGGACGACACCCACACCAGTATTTATCACAATATTATTTACACAGTCACAGTAATGTGGGAGGGGGGGGGGGGCAGAATGTCAATAGGTATAGCATAACTAACTTCATTGCTGCGTTATTCCTATCTTGAGATAGTTCTTTTCAGTTCACCTTATTACACCCTATCTCTTTTGGATCTATTCTAGTGTTATCCTCTAATCTGCGTCTAGGTCTTCCCATTGGTCTCTTCCGATTGGGTTTGCCGGTCAGTACTCTGGGCATGGTTCTAGATTACCCCATTTGTGCTGCACGTCCTCCCCACTGTAATATATGAGAATTTATTATCCTAACATTGTGTTGTGATGAGTACAGGGTACGTAACTCATTATAATGTAACCTCCTCCACTCCCCAGTATCCTCAACCCCTTTTGAACCAAATGCCTTCCTAAGCACTTTGCTTTCGAAAATCCTAAATTAATTTATTTTTGTCATGTAAGGTCAAGGACTATGTTTCACACCCATAAAGAACAACCAGTAAAACTGTTGTTTTGTGTGTTCAGAGTTTTACATTCTTTGAAAGCATGCAAGATGTCAACAACTTACCAAATAATAGAATGCATTGCCCGACTGTATTCTTTTCCTAACTTTCACTCTAATATTGTTATTTCTAATTAAAATTATTGCTCTTGAATATTTAATTTCATTAACTATGTCAAATAATATTTTTTAAGTATTCTATAATTTATTTTTCACAAACTGTGTTCTCTGTGTGATCATATACTTAGACTTGCCAGTGTTCACTTATAAACCTATCTCCTTACTAGCCTCTAATTAAATTTCTGCATTTCTTTCCACGCTTTCCTTACTATTGCCCAAGAAAGCTAAATCATCTGTGTATCTTCCCCCCCCCCCCCCCCCCCCCCCCCCCCCCCCC
>CABEEJ010006383.1:27652-40127 GCA_901482245.1 Timema douglasi
CTTAATACCAATTTGGGTTTTACACCATCAGTTTAGCCTAATAGTTTCATTGTACCATTAATGTCAACCCTTCCCTATTCTCTTACATTACCCCAATACTATACTCTAATGCTATATTAAAAAACATTTGGGAAAGTGCATCTCCTTGTTTCAACTCATTATGTATTTTGAAAGAATCGGTTAAGTGACATCCAACCTGTACCCTGCCACATGTATCAATCAAACATACGTACCTCAATTAACTTGACACAATTCACTTTATATGATTGTTTTATATATATAGTGTGATTACATGGACTTATTTTAAATAAAACATAACTATGGTATTTAATGTACTAGACTTGTTTTTGTCATAACATTTCTATATTTACTGGTTTCTAATATTCAGACACACCTTTCTTTATTTTAATTTTCAGCTTTAAACACACCATTATTCAGAACCACAAAGGTAAACAAATCTTACACAAATATTTATAGTTCATCTTGATTTATATTCCTTTTTTAAGAAAACTTAAAAGCATTTCTTTCTCTCCAGTGTCAGTTTTTTTTTTAATTTGGGGCATTTAATCTGCATTTTCTTAACCGACAGATTGTATCATCAAATTACTTATAAAGTTAAAAAAAATCCTAAACCAGACACAAAACCAATTCGCCTGGCTATCAAATCCTCATTGTGAAATAAGTCTAAATTTCACCAATGATAAAAATGTCAGCTGTTTCAGGGATTAAATCCAGTATCCGTAACTCAATAGAGTGATGCACTACCAAATGAACTAAGTGTCAGCTATGTAGTCGTAGCTAATAATAGAAGAATAGCATACATTTATAAAAAGTATAAAACACGGTAATATTACTATAATAGAAGGAGCAAAGTCAGATTTGACACCATGTGCCATTAACACAAATACCACTTATAGTTTTCATTGAAGAACATTGAAAGTGGCTAATTAGTATATGGTCAAGAAATGTTCAGTATGACGGCACCAGAGTATTTGTTAGGTACACTTTAAGTCCTTTATGTTTTTCATATGGGTAAAAATTACATTAAATTCAATATAACAACATCTATGTCAGAATTAATTGTAACATAGGTATTAACCCCTGCTTCTGTGAAGAAAACATTTGTTTGCTACCTTAATTATAATATATTTTAAAACTTCGAATATGCAGTGAAATTTTATTTAGTGAAAAGTAATGTTTCTAACCATGTTTAAATAAAACTTTTCCATACTGCACCAAGGCTTTGGACACCTAAAATTGGTATTAAAAACAAAGCCTTTGATATTTACAATCATATTTACAAAACATCTGCTGACTTAGCAAATTAAGTTATAACTATATTAATTAAAAAGTAACTACCTTTAAAGTTTTTTCTTTCATAGTTTTGACACAATTTGTTTGGTAATGTGTAAGTCATAATTGAGGTTTTGGGTTTAAAAAAAATTAAAGTAGCAATTAAATTTAAAAATTCAATGAGCTAATTTAACAATCGTAGTTTTGCTATAAGGGATGACCTTAAATTAAGAAAGGGTTTTTAGGAGAAAAGCGGGGGTTGTTGTTCAGTATTTTCTTGCAGTTTCTTACAAGAAGGGGGAGGGCGGGGTGTCAAAATTCATCTTATGTAAGGTTTTCTTTTATCAATGTTTATGGTGAGACAAAATATATATATTATTTTGTCAGAAAATAAATATATTAATTATAAACTTTCACTTATATTTCATTTACTTAATGCAATTAAAATTATATAAAACTTCATATCACTCACTTTATTACTTATCCTAATGTCCAAAAATAACAAAATGATTCAAATAATATAACTCACCAAATTATAAAACATTAAGTAAGATAGAGTAAGGGGGGAGGTAGAGGTTTAATGGGAGATCTTACGATCCCTTATGTGGGGGAAGGGGGAGTCAAAAATCATGGAGAAAAAAAAAACCTTACATAATTTAAGGACAGCACCAAACAAGCATCAGGCATATTTGATGCATACATGATAACTATGTTTTAAACATATTAAATAATTTTTACCCTTTTGCCAAATAAACGGCAGAGCTTAAAAATGTGGTTGATTTTCTTAGCACAGACTATAAGATCTTATTTTTTTACTATGACTAAATTATATGGTTCACTCTACAACTGAAAGATTTGATAAGTGCACTTTAATCATATGAATGCATCTCAAAGCTAGCGGAAGAAATGTAAGATGGAAAATTTTCCTTTAATTTTTTCCAGAAAATTTTACAACTATTTAAATGTAACACATCCATGTGATATAGCCAAAGTTTGAAGATATACACTTCAGTTAAATTTATTCTAATGACATATCAACACCAGACACCTTATCAATAAGTGTTACAGTAAACTAATAACGGTGTTACCAGTTTTCTTCCTATATTCATGTATATGTTGCACTTTCTGTTGTTAATATTTCATTATTATGATAAAAACCTTCATGAATACAGCCCCTTTTCCTGTGATTTATTGCTCTGAAATGTTGAATGGAAAATTCCCAATTAGAAAACAAAACTATATATATCCTTAGCTAGAAGTGAGCCAGATTCAGATATAAACATTTGTGCGGGTATTGGTCAAAGCACCAGTTTAAAGTCATAACATAGTACTTACAAACACTGTTTATTTGTAGCAATGTGTTGGAGGACCTGTTTAATAAAATGAATGAAGATACACATAATTCTGATCTAACTCGACTAGATCTTATGATCAACTGTGGTGGCCAGAATGTTAATAAGAAAACTTACACATATCTGAACACTGAACTTATTATTTAAAGAAAAAACATTCATTGAAATTAGGATGTGTTACACAAATGTTCTACACAATGTATACCTCAAGGGATTAGAAAAATATGGAGAGGATGCCTCAGTTATTATAGTTGCTGTTTACCACATAGTACACTAATAACCAGAAAGATTGCTAGTTTGTTGAAATAAATTACTAATATGGCAGAAGTATTGTTTGTCTTGTTGAGTGTGTGTATATTTTTAAACACTTAAAAGGAATATTCCAGAAATAATACCTATTTCATTTATATTGAAATACAAACTATGGCTGTGCTGATTCTGATACTTGATTCCTTGATACCCTCAATACCCACGGTATTGACTGGTATCACAATAATCAATACTATACACTAAAAATCTCGATACCACTCTTAATTATTCAACAAAGTTGACTCCTCAAACGATTGATTTTGAGAAGTAGTGGAAGAAAGGGAGAAACAATAACAATCGAAACACCAGTGGCTAGACAATTGTTACTTGTTGTAGTTTTGCTTTGTCCTATTATTCTCTTCACTCAGCTCTAAACTCTATATAAGCATGCCATTCCTTTGCAGCTTATCAACACAAGGTCAATTTTCGCTTATCAAATGGAACTGTATTTCGAAAATGAACCTAAGGAGAACACTTATTTTATATTGAAATAGTCGAGTAAAGTATTCATTTCATAAGGTCGATTTTCCTCGTCACTTTGGCAAGGGAATGGTGAGCAAATGAATCGGCCAGCTCGCAGCTGTATAGTTTTTCATAGTAATACTAATTATTATTCGATTGATTTTAAAATAATCAACATTAAATATTAACTTTTTATTTATCAACTTTAACTATTATAAGCATCATCACCTTTGATTTCGACAGTCTTCATAACCAGTGTCACCAATATAGCTTCTTTTTTTTTTTCTAAATATCTTCACTTAAGAAAATTATTAAATTAATTTAATAGATATTGCAAAACGATTAAAAAGAAAAATTTTAAAATTGATATGACGTAAAAGGTTTTCAATTTAAAAAAACAACTTTTGAGCTAAAAATTTTCAAAGTTTTTTTTTAGTACATCCGCAAATATCGTCACTCATATAATTTATGACTTTAAAGGTTATTTCCGTTTCTGTATTCCATTCACTTCATACTTGAGCTCGTTTTCAAAATGAAATTCAGATTAATAAACATACCGATTTTCTGTTTTCCTTTATTTTGATATTATGTGAAAGTGATGTGGACTATGTTGTTTGTAAAGTCTGTAAACGCTAAGTTTTGCAGGATCGTCTGGTTGCTCCTTTTTATAATTTGTTTAAAAAGCCTACTTGACACATGTAAACAAATTAAACATTTTCTTTTTAATAATTTTTATACTTACAAAATGAGGATTTATTTAATTTCATGTTGAATGGTATTGAGTATTGAGGAGATGAATTGATGGTATTGAGCAAGGTATCAGGATCGAGAAAAGTAGCCTTTATTAGCACCATGATAGCTTATCAATGAAATTTTACTTAGAAGCCAAAATAATATTAATGGATAGTAATGTTTAAATTATGCAAACAAACACAAAATAATTACTGAGCCTTATAAACACACTTCTAGTAATCTGTGATCTTTATAATCATTTTATGTTTATTTCAATCAGGTACATCAAATTTAAAATAAGGATGTCCTCCAGATTTGGCCCTTAAAATTACCATAGATTTCAATAACTGGCAGATGAACTAATTGCACAGGTCACCTGATTGTCACGCATATTGCTGGCCATACTCCACTAAATTCCTGTACAAGACGACCTTATATTCTAACCACCTTGATCAACATTCAAACAATTAGCTCCAAAAGAAATGACAAAAAACTTAATTATTGAATTAAATTATATAAAATTAGTGCAACTTTTAAAAACAGTCTAGATTAATTCCTATAAACATCAATGTGTAGTCAGTCACATAGCATTGATGGTTTTCAAGATAATTAGGGTTTGTTTAAAAATGTTCATGTTTTTGATCCTCCCCACTCAGTACACATTCAACTATTTATCTCCTTTAATTATCCCACTTGTGAATGTATGTAATAAATCAAGTTTATTTATCATACTGCTACTTGTCAGTTAAGATAAATTAGTTAAATGTTAATATCTGTGTCATTGTAATGTGTAGCTTTCCATTGAAATAGAAGCAAATAATTTTAATATCTCAAAATTATATACAGTAATTCTGACTATAATGTTGAGTTAGGTTCCTGAAAAAAAAACTCTATAGAAAGTTATGTTATAAAAGTTTTTCTAGCACATCTTAATACCTGTTCAGGTTATTCACGTATGTAATAATTACGCTAATTAGTTAGGGTTGATGGAGGTTGAATTTATAGGAAATGTACATCCATTTGCATCAAGGGAGTGTGGAAAACCACTTTTGGAAAAATCAGCCTCAGTATACCCAACCAGGACTCAAACCTCGTTCTCCCTGTCATCAGCAGTCTAGTCTAACACAAGAGTGACACCTTAGATCATGGGGCTGCCAAAGCAGTATTTATAAAAGTTTGGAATCCATTACCCTCCTACTCTATAACATGACTCATTCCATAGTGTTGGCAGAAATTGGGTGGTTGGCGAACAATTCACACTTGATGTGTGATTCAATTGGCTGGAAAACAATGTGCTAGACAGTCTGGGATAACATTAATTAAAGAGGGTCATTAACATGTTGTAATATACAACATTATAATAGGACTTGCCGTAACTATATGAAAAGTGTGCTATGAACTAAACAAGTTTTTCATTGTTTTTTCCTTTCAATTTGATTGACCAACCTATAATAAAATGTATTTATTGATATTATTCTGATGAAAATCTTTTTAATATTGTTTCTGTTATAGAATATTTTGGAAGCTCTTCGAAGAGCAAGTAAAGGAAAGACTTCCATTTACATAGCCCATCGCCTTTCAACAGTCAAGGATTGTGATGAAATTTTTGTTCTTGAGAATGGAAAGCTTGCTGAGAAAGGAAGCCATTCACAATTGTTGTCCAACCCCAACAACCTCTACTCAAAAATGTGGTGTATGCAACAGTGGGCTACTAATGATGAGTTTTATTCCAACACACACAGAATCTAAGTATAATGTTATTGGGAATTTAATGGTTTAGAAGTGAGTATTTCCGTCAAATTAAACATAACTAAATAAATATCCATAAAATTCCATTCAATTTGTTAATTGACACTAACAATATGTCACAAGTAGTCTTTAAACTTTTATTTAAACTTAAGATTGTGTTTCTGGAATTTGATGGCAAAATAGTAATGATTTGTAAATTTAGGCTTTGACCATAAACATAAGTATTTTAATTCTGAAAACACTGGGTTTTTTTTATACATGAACTTGTTAATCATTAACTCACAGTGCAATTGCTACAATATGTTGGGTCCACTTTCACTTGTGTTGGTGGAGGCTCCCCAATCAAGCTAAAAGTTGAGTATTTACTGACTTCTGAAAATGCATAGGCACTAAGTATATATTTATATATGTGTATTATATATTTATTCAAACAATCTAGTTTATGAATTCAAGTTTATTTTACTAACTTTATTTAACATACAAATATATATTATATTTACTATGTGAATACAAGAATTTTACATTAGTTCATGGTTTACATATTTTTAAGGGAATTAATTTTTTCTTGAACTGGCTTGTAATTGAAAATAAGTGCAGGGCATGATTCTATTGAAGCATCAGATCCACCCTTTCAATGTCTTTGTTAACTAATGTCAGCTTTATTACCTTGCATATTGATTTTATTAAATAAATTGTAAGGAGATATGATATTCAACATGTAATTTGGGTTTAAGGCTATCTGGTCTGTGATACACCTTCATTTGAACATTTCATTAGCTTTCCAATCTTTGTAGAGAAAAAATCGGTTACTAAAATTGTCATTTATTCCAACTTTTATATATTTATACAGGGTGAGTTTTAGCTTATGTTACAAAAACTAGGAGCATATTCCTTATGAAAAACTAGGAAGATAACGTGTATAAAGTTTTGCTCTGAAATCATTACTAAGGGAGCAATGAGCCCTTGAAAATCAAATGCTTTAGACTTGATACGCAGCCACCAGGGCCAGTTCCATGGCCAGCACGCTAGACAAACCCGTTGCCCCGAATTGTCGCAATGTGGAACAGTGATCAAAGAATGCAATAGTCCAGGCTCCGGCAATGTTGGTGGCTGGCAATTTGAACATCTGCTATGATAAAGGTGGATATACACAGAGGAAATAGCATAAACATTGTTAATAGAAAAATGTTAGTTACAAATGTGTTACTGAACAATTTTTTAACTGTTTTGGTAAATTTTAATAACAAAAGGTTGGTAACTATGTTTTCGACCAAAATGTTGTTAGCATGCATGTCATGAACAATTTGAAACGTCAAAATTAAAAGCGGATAACAAAGTTATTGAAACATGTATATTAACAAGTTAAAAGTCGAGAGAATTTTTGGTAATAACATGTTATTGGCAGCTCCTCTAGTTCAAGTCATGGCTTCACAGGAAGAGGTGGCTATTGTTGCAGCTTGTATAGTGATTATTGGTGCAGGAAGACAGAAAAATAGGAAAAGGATGTGGGTTCGTCCATACCTTCAAAGTAGGGGCAAGCAAAGTGGAAATTATATCAAAAGTGACTTGAAAAAGGACGTAAAAAACTTGAAATAGGTTATTTATTAAGAATTGACAGTTCCAAAGGTTTTGTGTAAATGTCAAGTAGTGATTTTGAGTACCTTTTGAACCTTATATGCCCAAAAATTTCACGGCAAGACACTAACTACAGAAAAGCCATTTCATTCCCCGAAAGGCTTGCTCTTACCCTGCGCTTTTTAGCTACCGGTGACAGTTTTGACATCTTAATGTCATTGTTCCATATATCAGTCTCGAGTATATCAAAAATTGTGCCCAAAGTTTGTGATGCATTGGTAGAGACTCGGAAAGATTGGGTCAAGGTAAGTACAGAAAACAACCTTCTATTTAAATAAAGCTTTACAAATGCCTTGAAGTGTAAACAACTTTATACCTATTTAAAAAAATTAAAAAGCGAAATAGAAATGGAAAATATCTAATACACTGCACAACGACAAGGTTGTATAAAGAGTTTTACAACTGGGATAATGGCAGGAAATTCAGACATAAAAAAAATATATTGGATGAGCACTGTTCAAATAACAAGGAATAAACTGCGTGTGTAGTCACTTTACAGGCTTAAAATATTTTATATAATACATTTTATAAATTAAAAATAAAAGTTAATAATGAACATTGGTTTTATTGATACCACACACAGCCAAAACCTTACTAAAAGCATCAGATCCACCTAGTTCTGTCAAGGATGGTGCCTCCTTCTGATGTTGAACAGAATATGCAGTATCTTTTGGGTAGGATGAATGTACAGGAGTGTTTGGTCCACTGGTTGAAGTTGATAAGAAATCTTGTGTATAGTTGTACCCAGTATGGGCCATCTGTGATGGATGATCGTATTTTCCCAAGCTTGCAGAATAAAGGATGTCATTAATCACATGATGCACTGTGTTTCTGGCGCATATTTTCAAAGGAACGCAGCTTAAAGGCCACATAGTCTCCAAAAACCTGGTTGTCATATTTGTACTGCCATTTAGAACTGATGGCCTTCATGACATCATACGCTTCCTTCATCATTTTACTCTGATCATCACAAGGGGACATATTCCTAGAAATGTATTTGTGCTTCCTTTTGGTAGGTGACTTGAATAACTTCTTCACATCACATTTGTGAGGATCTTCTTCAGTCCCTCTCACCTCACCACCCATTTGTACAGCTGCTTCATCTGCCTGGTCGTCTGTACTAAAATTCTGATTAATGATTTCCTCTCCCTCTTCTTCACTTGAAAGTTGCTTCTGAAACAGACATCAATACATGAAAAGCCTTGAGAAAATACTAACCCATCGGCTACATTGCAAAGGCGCGAACCATAAACCAACTGTGTACATGAACTGTTCATGTGAGTTTTTACATTATATAAATATTTAATCTTTCCAGATAAAGATCACAGAGCATATTTTTTAGGTAATTTTTTTCAGCTTCCACAAACAACTCAGGACTGTGAGAAAGTATCTGAAGACTATGAGGAGTGGTGGAACTTCCCCCACTGCTTGGGAAGTATTGATGGTAACCATGTGAAAATTGCTGCCCCGTAAATAGTGGTAGCAACTACATAAATTATAAGGATTACTTCAGTGTCATCCTTCTTGGTACTGTTGACGCTCATTATTGTTTTCTGTATGCCAATGTTGGGTGCCAAGGACGAATCTCCAATGGTGGAGTCTTCGATAATAGATCCCTTAGAAAAATGATTAATGACCTTTATTTGAACATTCCTGAACGTGCTTCATTGCCAGGAAGAGCTATGGAAGTAGCTTATATTTTCATAGCTAATGTTGCTTTCCCTCTGCAAATAAATCTGATGAAACCATTTAAGGGTGAGCATGAAAGAGGTTCTCTAGAAAGAGTTTACAATTATCAAATTTGCAGACCACGTAGCATTGTAGAAAGCTTTTGGAATAATGTCTGCTGTATTTATTGTGATAAGGAAGCCTATGAATCTACATCCTTACAAAGCAACCAAAGTTACCTTGGCCTGCATTCAGCTGCACAACTTCCTAACGAAGAGCCGAACTTCAAGGCATACTTACGCCCACCTGTAATGTTTGATCAAGAAGAATGTGTAACAGGTAAAATCATACCCAGACACTGGAGAAGTTTAAATGAAGGTAACATAGCTCTGGCACCATTGCAAAATGTAGGAGCGCTTACACAGTTCGGCTTGAATTCTCTAATTATTTTTCATCGCCTGAAGGGCATATAGAACGTCATGCTATAGTTGAATAGGTCATCAATGAAAATGGGTAGTGTTATACTACTATTTATAACAGATTAGTTTAACAAGGGCCAAGGGGTTATTATGGATTAAAAATTAAATTTTAGCTTTTGCTTTTTTGTATTCATTATAATTATCTTGTAAAAATTAATAAATGTAGCCTATGTTTATGTAACAATTTTTACTTTATTAAATACTTGGGTGTCTATACAGTCAGTAACACAACCAAACCCAACCTAAAAACAGTGTCAGAATCAAGTTGTATATGGTTAACTTATATAGAAGATATCCCAAATAAAACCGGTCCTAAAAGCATAATATTGTAGATGATAGATTTTTCAAATGTAAATTGTAAAAAATTATAATAAATTTTGTTTATCAAAGCAATACAAAGTTCATTTTTAATTTATTTTTAAAAATATCACAGTATTCTTCGTATGGGGCTAGTTTTATTCGTGGCACAGTGTACTAACAGAGAATTATTTAAAGTTCTTACCTCAAGTCCCGCACCAGTCATTTTGTGTGGTTTACACTTGTCCCGAAGAAACAGTAGGCTATTGAAGGCAAACTACCTACTTTTGTCATCATCTACACCATATCCTGATTGCTGTTTAAATTCTTTCACTTTCCATTGACATTGGCCTATTACAGCTATTGTTGTTTTTTTCCACCTCCACCCACTCGCACTCAAAGATCTTTGGAATTTCCCTCCACGCATCAAATCATTTTTGTTTGTCTTTGTAATTTACGATTGTTTGATTCCACAAACATTCATGTTTTTGGTACACTTCAATTAAGCTCAATATTTTTTCTCTAGACCACTCCATGTGGAACTTCAAAAGAAACTGATAGTATTGCACAACAAAATGAATCAAAGATCTATACCAAATGTAAGCCGGCAGCAAACTGATACAAGTGTAGAAGGTTATTAAAGGAGTTGCCAACAGTAGTAACTTGTTAGTAATATTTTGCTATCAACATCCTTTGATCAGGACCGCCTCCAGAGTGGTCGCAACATTTCTGTTATTAACAAAGCTAGCAACAATGTTATTGACAAAAGTTAATAGCAAAATGTTATTAATATCTTTAGTGACTTTTAACAATGTTAGCAACAAAAATTATCAACAACTGCTAATAACAAAAGATAATACATTTTATGGGCCCATTTGTTAAAAACATTGTTAATAACACATGTTTTCAACAATGCTACCTCCGGTGTAATTTAGCCTCTAAGGGTGGTTATACACCGAGGAAATAGCAAAAATATTGTTAATAGTAAAATGTTAATAACAGATATGTTACTGAACAACTTTTTAATCCTTCTCGTGTTGTTTACGGAATATTCCGCCAATCAAAATTTGCCTCAAGTGTCATTTACGACATATTGTGTAGATGGCAGCAGGCAACTGGAATGAAAGTATATTATAATGTGTGAACTTGGAACTACATCATAGCACTACATAAACAATGTTAGGTGTTGTCAGACTGTTTTGAAAGCACCTTGACCATTTCCATAGTAAGTAAACAATGTAGATGGCAAGAGTGCAGGGATTTATTGTCAAATATAAAATCTGACAATGATCTTAGTGATATTTCAACAAGTGATGATCTTGAAGATATATTATCTATAAATCTATAGAGGGGGAGTATTCAATACATAATTGTATGTGAACATCCAGAAGCCGACAGGAAACTTATGTCCCACAAGGCATACAGAGAAAGTCCTGCAATTTATTTTTGTAAAACATGAAAAGCTAAGCATTTCCTTCATTCATTAGCCTGTTTTGAAGCCTACCATCACAATAAAATATTCTAAATAGAATGCAAAGTGTATATTGACTTTGTTTAGAATTGTAAGTTCATGTCAGTGATACAAATTTCAACCATGTCAGATGTCCAAAAGAACATAACTTTGTAACTTATTGAGGCAAACCATGGTGACTTACTGTACCACATAATGACTGAAATATTTAAAATGTCTGTATTTTTTCACTTCCACATAAATAATAATAATCTATTTCATAAAAAAAATAATTTTGTGTGATTTTGGTTGAAAAAATTGATTTTGTAAGTCAAAAGTTTGTTTTTTACCTTGATACTAGAAGGGTCAACTGTTTTGGTAAATGTTAATAACAAAATGTTTATAACTATGATTTCGACAAAACTGTTGGTAGCATGTCATGAACAACTTGAAATGTCAAAATTAAAACTGAATAACAAGTTAATAGCTGATAGAATTTTCGGTAATAACCTGTTATTGGCAGCTCCTCCAGTTCGAGTCACAAGACGAAGTGGCACTTGTTGCAGCTTGTCTAGCGATTATTAGTGCAGGAAGACAGAAAAAATAGGAAAAGGATGTGGGTTCGGTCGTTCATGCCTTTAAAATAGGAACAAGCAAAGTGAAAATTATCTCATAAGTGACTTTAAAAAGGACGAAAGAAACCTTGAAATTGGTGATTTATCAAGTATTGACAGTTTCAAAGGTTTTGTGTGAATGTCACATAGTGATTTTGAGTACCTTGTGAACCTTATAGGTCCAAAAATTTCACGGCAAGACACTAACTACAGAAAAGCCATTTCAGTCCCCGAAAGGCTTGCTCTTACCCTGCGCTTTTTAGCTACCGGTGACAGTTTTGACAGCTTAATGTTATTGTTTCATAAATTATTATCACAAGGGGACATATTCCTAGAACTGTACGTGCACTTGATTACCAAACCCTTCCTTCACCTCTGACAAGACATCTTGTTAATGTGGGGAATGCCAGGCCTCCACCGTGGTTCGGATTCCAC
>CABEEJ010006384.1:0-27092 GCA_901482245.1 Timema douglasi
CTCAGACAACACTAGCACTCCCAGGTCAGGTACTGGCCTGCTGACCATCCCTCAGACAACACTAGCACTCCCAGGTCAGGTACTGGTCTGCTGACCACTTGCTAGGCCTGCCCGTGGGTCCAGGGTGGGTCACATACATCAGTGTATCGGTCCCCGGATGCCCGCGAGGGGCGAGAAGGGGCTATTTATGACACCCAGCAAACGGCCAGTCGTAAGCTCGCAGGTTTTATGACGGCCCCGGGCTTGGAAAGAGGCCGATACTCATCACGGCCCTAAATCCAACACTCGACACAAACGGCCGGAATAAATGTCTTGGAAATTGGTTGGTTGAGGTTTTCTGGTTCTTAGAAACTGCGCGGCTCTAATTTAATGGCCGTGTCTTGGACAACATTGTTACGACAAGCAAAACATGATTAATCGTACAAGATGAAAGAGTTGGGCCTTGATCCAGGAATTTTACAAAATCTTCGACCATGAAACTTGCCATTTTTTACATTTACATGCGCTTTTTATGTTATTTGTTGAAATGGCTCGTGATTACTTTTTTTTAATACTTTGTAACCAACTTAATTTTATGAGTTGAGGACGATGGTGTTGCCGATAGACTTATTACGCCTAGACTGTGCATGCCCGGTGCTGTGACGTCATTTGAGGCTCTACATTTCCTCCATCTGGGATGGTGTGAGAATGTTTCTCTCTGTCGGTAAACCCGGACATGTTGGGCCGCTGCAGGGACTGCTGTAGGGAGGGCTCTGAACTTTCTTACGACCACAAACCTCCCAATGTCCCCACCCCCTTCACCAGACTGTCAAAACCATCATCATCATCAACATCAGTCCTATCCGGCCTCGTGGTGTAATATCGAGTGCACCTGGCTACGAAACTAGGAGTCCCAGGTTCGATTCCCTTCTAGTACCTTTGGTATCTTTCTCTTAAGTGGAATAATCCCAATGGGGCCAGGGTTCGGTTAGTTAGGCTTAAGTTAGGTTTAAGTTAGGTTTAAGACTGTGATACTGGCCCACACCTTGATAATTATCATCACCACATCATCTGATTGCGGTACGTCCTCCAAGGTGCACCCTGGGTAATGTTCTGTTCCACCAGAGCAGTCTACATCAGGAAACAGAACTGGATGCCAGGTCCTTCCCGGTCGGTAATGTGTCCTATCAGGTACAAGAATGACTTTAAACGATGTCAGTAGCTTTCTTTTACTTTACATGTGGATCAGAACAGCTGAAAGAAAACAATCAGGACAGGATAGGATGATGGAAGATCACACATGCTTGTGTAATTGAAAACCTAGTAGCAAAATGTAGTCTGAAGTAGACCTTACTTCGTGTCAACCTCGACCTTGAACAGTTGGCGAGAAACGACCTTGGAGCTGTCCCTGGATCTGATTCCTTAATCCGTGGGTTTGTTTGTTCTTGAGCGTGCGTGGTGGGAAATGTTGTAATCTACAAACAGTCCTCCTCGACAAGGAACACAATTACAGTTGTTAGCAGGGTTTACAGTCGTCAGATGAGGTCCTTCATATGAACATTGGACTGGAGCTGAGAACTAATCGAAGGGAATATCCACCTTTAATCGGAGCAGTTACAAACTAAGATCCAACCCGCTATCCAACAAGTTATTATTATTATTATTATTAGCAACGCGTCTTACTACCCGTTCGGGCTATACGCACTTACGCTAATGTGTAATGGTAGGGTGATTAGTAGGGTGATTGTGAGATGAAATGAAGGACCTACAGTTTAACGTGGAATCCGAACCACGGTGGAGGCCTGGCATTCCCCACATATCCAACAAGTTGATGAAGACGCCACTTTGTAATAAACGGCCTTTGGGGAAATAAGGGGCAACATTCCAGAAACATCTTTATCCTACTGGTTCTCCCACACAGGAGCCTATTTGCTGACGTCATCCTACAGGTGGTTCTCTCAGCCACCTGTTTCAGAAATGACGTCACCCGCGTCCTATTAGCCGTGATGTCTCAAGAGGACAGTCCAGATCCGTCCTGGGTGCGACCCCCGGTCTTACACGAGGAGATGGAGCTGGAACAAGAGAAGGAACCAGCTTCAGTGGTCGCATAGTCAAAGGCGACATCCTTGCAATAGACTTGGCTGACGATGACGGGGATATTGGGGGCTTGAGAGATGCAAGGACCAAACTATAGAGATGAAGTGGCTTACATTGTGGTTTGACAGACGCTATTGGTATTATCATCAGGTACCTCAAGAGGATAAAGGATGTGAGGGCGTAGGGGACCAGGAAGACGAGGGATGCAACTGAAAGCTGCCACAGACAAGGAGGAGATCAAGTTTCAGGATATAAACTAGGAAGCTGTAGACAAGACTTGCTGGAGGACTCGATTTGTAGAAGCGGATGTGTAGCAAGTCAAACGCCAGAAACACAGCGGACGGAAAGTAGGCTATCCTCTGTGCGTGTTTGAAATGTCCTGTGGTAGCCATACTTGTTTGTTACTAACACATTTTTTTATTTTTGAACTTTTAAATTTGATTCAAAATAATAGGGAAATATTACCTTTTTAATTCTGTCAAAGGAAAATAGCTCTGCCATAATAATCATGACAGTTATACACTCAAAACCAAATAAAGTACATATTTAATTTAATACAGGCAAAATTTAAGTTAGGTTAGTTTCAAGTTTGAAAAGACACAATTTGGCAAACGTTGCTTTTTGGATGAACCCTTTCTCGGGGTATTTTCAGACACATTATCCAGTAGTCAGAGAGGTTGGGCTATTTGCCCTGAACACAAGATGAGAGATTTAAGTAAGACTTTAAACAACACAATTTCATTATAAGCCATTGTACTTTTGGGTGACCTGGCGGTCTAGGGGGTAAGGTGTCAGACTTCTATGCTGGCGGCCGGGGTTCAATCCTCGGTCCCGGCACAGATTTATCTGATTACCAAACCCTTACTTCACCTCTGACAAGACATCTTGTGAATGTGGGGAATGCCAGGCCTCCACCGTGGTTCGGATTCCACGTTAAACTGTAGGTCCTCCATTTCATCTCACAATCACCCTACCATTACACATTAGCGTAAGTGCGTATAACCCGAACGGGTAGTAAGACGTGGTGCTAATAATAATAACATTGTATTTTTGTTATGAATTGTGCACGAACTATTTACTATTAGCTGTGAGCTATGCATGAATATAGACCGCAGGGGTGTGTGTGTGGTCTGGAGGTCGTGCTGACGTCATGTGAGGCCGTATGTGGCAGGTACCAGACATTGCGACTACTACTCCCGGGTGGACACGCCTCGGGCTCCGTGAGGTACTACAGTCCGATTGCGTAGAAAGAGCCGCATCCGACAGACAGGTCGCTTAGTCATACCTCAGGTAGTTTCATCTTCGGCGGATTGATATCATCATTTATATAGAATAACAGTAAAATATTATCAATATTTTCAGCAAACGTTTGTATTAACTAAAAAGTGGTTCCCGTGAAAAATTGAACGGTAGCATGCGTATTGCAGCGGTGGTCACGGGGACTAAATGTAAGGCTCGTCAAGTTTGGTTCTGATCTGGTGTACTGAGCGTGGGTCTAGCTAAATAATTTCCCCTTCTCTCTCCATGCAAATGCTGTTACATTTACTCTACCTTCGTATTACCTACCCCATTGGTGTTATTGAATTCAAAGAACCCGGTTGGGTAGTAAGACGCGAAGAGAAGGACATGGCTCCAAAGACGAACGTTTGACAAACCCTGGGTCATGGATCGCGGCTGGTGGATCAGTTTCTCCGTCCGATGCTGTGGCGGGCTCTACAGACGCGGGTTCGAGTCTTGCAGGGATGACACTAGTGCTTAGGCCTGCCAACGATCTCATCACATGCACAGTCATTTCCAGCCTTAAAGGATTCGAACCAAATTCTCTTGTGAGGAGAGACTAGATTATAAAACCTAATTAATCCCCGACAAGATTTATTAATCAATCTTTTAATAATGATTGTAGTATATTGTTACTTCTAGAGTAGTTTCCAATATTGGATCGTACGACTGCACAAGTGGTGAGATTATGGTGCAAGCTACCAGTGGTGTCCTGGTATTTTAGTTGGTAACAATGTACCAGTGGTGTCCTGGTATTTCAGTTGGTAGCAATGTACCAGTGGTGTCCTGGTATTTCAGTTGGTAACAATGTACCAGTAGGTGTCCTGGTATTTCAGTTGGTAACAATGTACCAGTGGTGTCCTGGTATTTCAGTTGACAACACTGTACCAGTGGTATCCTGATCTTTCAGTTGACATTTCTGGATCGTGAGTTGTGAAAAGCTCCGATGAGACTTGTTCCTGTTATCGCAACCCACACGACATCCAGTGTGGCCAACTTTCCGTGACCAAACTACTCTAAGGTAGCCCTATTATCAACACTTGCATATCAGCGTACACAAACCTGCCTTGTTTTTAACAGGGAAACTTTCAGTGAAAGAGAACTGTTATCAGACTTGTAATATCTCCAATGATGTAAATTAAAGCGCATTGATGGTCACGCGGACTAAACGTCAAGCTCTAGTCTGGTTTGTGTGTGATGAGGAGGCCAGGGTTCCAATTCCCGTTGCGTGAATCGAGGACGATTCATCCTAAACTATTCCACACCTCTCGCTTCACGCGAATGGGAGTGCACTTCCTCCTAATACTGCCTTCTTCATCCCTAACACGTTATAGTCAAGCTCAGGGGTATTGGGGTCAAGTGCTCCCCTCTGGACCCGATGCTCGTGGGTTCAGACCCAGACAGGGTCGATGGATTGTTCTTGAGCAATAGATATCCGTAGCACAACTCCCTACGGGGGAGATTAAAGCCATAGGTACCATGTCGATTGTGGCATGTGAAATATCCCTGGGAGGTATGTGAAAATACCTTTCTCAACTAAATTGGTTGGCCCTTTCGCTCTCCCTCATAGAAATTCTCGTGTGCTGATATGATAAGTCTGTTGATAAACTTCACGTTAAAACCTCAAACAAATACATACAGAGTTGTATTACAATGAGAGCTCGGCTGTTGGCTCGGTGTGTATAGCTCTGGTATTCATACCCTGTCTGGTTGTCCCAACAGTTTTTATATGGGTCCTTTTTTGGACATTTTGGATTTTAGGTCAAGTCTTCTTGATTTGATCTGTTTTTTAGTTGTTATTATTATCAATTTTTGAGTCATTTTTAGGCATTTATGTTGAATAAGTATGTTTTTAGATTCTATAAATATTTCATCACACAGTTGTTTGACTAAGAAGATGATGTAGGTCATGGACTTTGTACCCTCTTTGCTTGTCTGGTTGTAAAATACACGTTCCTGGTGAGACTGTAACTAGACTGAGAGGGTTGTGCTGGGAGTCCCGGTGCTCTATGAGTGTCTGGTGGTGGAGACGTGAGGTTGGCAACGCCGCGCGCCAGTCACTTGTCTCTCTCAGCTCCGCACCAGGGAGTGTATGGGCATGCATGCTCTCGGTAAAAAGGCCGTGAGAACGCAGGGACGGGAACAGTTCCCAGGCTCCCAATGGACCAATCACGACCCCGCTACGTCACTCCTCGTGCTACTAGACACGCTGAAAACATCACAGGGAGGGAGGGGGGAGATTTGTGCATATGGTGTATCGGCCGCTTCTACCCGGGTAATTGACGCTCCTTACCAAGTACACGACGTCGGGAGACGAGGACAAATGAGGGAAACACCCAGTGGAGGGCTCTTTTGGTCAGGTTTGGCTTCTTCAGAGATATCTAGACCACTCTCTAGAGCTGTAGGAGAGAATCCCCTGACCCACTTTTGAAATCTCAACATTCACGGACTGGATCTAAATAAAACAACCCGCCTCGGTGGCATAGTTGGCTAACGCGCTAGTCGTGGTGAGCTCGACTGCTGAGGACGGGGAGATCGAGGTTCGAATCTCGGTCGGGTGAACTGGGGGTGGTTTTTCCTAAATGGTTTTCCACTCTCCCTCCACGCGAATGCGGGTTCACTTCCTCTTATTAAACCTTCCCAATTCCTAATCCATTAGAGTAATTAGTACTTAAAGCGTATAACCCGAACGAGTAGTAAGACGCGGTGCTAAATATTATTATTATTATCATTAGGCCTCTCTTCCTCCCCCTGTTCACCTGGCGTCAAGTGGGACTTATGTTACAGATACAAGATCTACATTCATGTATTCATACGTCTAAGACACGGTATCCGCAGGGTAGTAACATATTAAGCCACGTTGACCGATAGAACGTTTTTATTTTCTAAAAGTTGTTCCAAATGTCCGTTCTTAGCTCGGGGTCCTATGTCCCTGATTGTGACCTCACGTGATATTACCAAGCTTAGTGATGATTTGACGCGACAGAATGCGTTGGAGTCGGAAAATGCACTTGTATGTCGGTATGATAAGAAAAAAACTACCTTCACGGAATGTGTACGGGCCGGCATTTCTTGGAAATACATCGTTTCCGGACACAAAGTCAGAAATGTTACATTCGAAACCGTTATGTTACCTTTACATTGATTCTAGGTGACCTGGCGGTCTAGGGGTAAGGTGTCAGACTTCTGTGCTGGCGGCCGGGGTTCAATCCTCGGTCCCGGCACAGATTTATCTGATTAACAAACCCTTCCTTCACCTCTGACAAGACATCTTGTGAATGTGGGGAATGCCAGGCCTCCACCGTGGTTCGGATTCCACGTTAAACTGTAGGTCCTCCGTTTCATCTCACAATCACCCTACCATTACACATTAGCGTAAGTGCGTATAACCCGAACGGGTAGTAAGACGCGGTACTAATAATAATAATAATAATAATAATAATAATAACAATCTAGTTACTACTCCAAATATAAACAGCTCCACTTTGAATCAAATATATCAGCTCCAGAAAATGGCTGCAGCTACGTTTCTTGATAGTCAGGTTCAGATCCAGGAATAGTGAGCTTTACTTTGATCCAGAAGATGGACCACAGTCTTAATTGAGGTTTTCCCTTCACTCTATCTAGGCGAATACCCCTTCCCTTCTCTTGTAGAACAGGATAAAGTGTGGCTAAGAACGTCACGCAGAAAAATAGGTTTTAAACTCGTCACGTATCAGGTTCCCTTTAAAAAGTTGGTACGAGTGAATATCTTTAATATATTTATGTAGAAACTAAATACCACATTTTTAATCTTATGTTTTCTTTCCTTGTTTGTTTTAAGCTGACCGAGTTTTTTTTTTTCAAATCACGTTTTTGGAACGTATCCGCCATGCGTTTTGATTGAGTAATTATATTCCTCATGAGTTGAGCACTTACGCCACAAAGATAATTTGATCGTCCTGAGAATAATAATAATCGGGAGAACTTCGTCATATTCCACGGCTGCCACCACTTTTTTTTTTTTTCTCCGCGTGTTTTTTTTTATTCGCCTCCAATTATTTGAGAGCGTGTTTTTTTGTGTGTGGTTGTATACTGGCATGCGCCAGCTAGCTCGCTATTGGCGGGGTCCTTAAACAACCGCTGGAGGGACCGCATTCCACCGCTATCTCTCCACTCCCCCTCCCCCCTATCCTCTCTCCACTCTTCCTCCCCCTATTCCTTACCTTTAGCCTTTGTTAGACTCGCACAGACTGCGCGCAATAACGGTACATCTCACAATCACGCTACAGATGGGTTTTTTTACGAGTCGCGTGGAGACAACGCCGTTAAATGACACGTATGTGTGACACTGTACAGTCTGGGTTTATCTAAAAATGTCGTTGACTCAAGCCTTCGCGCCAACTGACCTAACTGCGAGGTCATTTTATTCGTAAAGATCCGTTCTACGCACCCACGACTATTACCGCCCATTTCCAGGGCATTTAGCTCTTGATGATAAACTGAAATGGGGGCTTTTGACCCTTTTAATCTATGTTTACAAGAATATATATAAAAATAGTTTGTGCTATTTCCAGTAAACACACAACTCGTGGGCACTGCTAAATATTTTGACAATATTCAACCTAAGCGCTACATCTTATTGGCAATATCTAGTTTACCTAGGTAGATAGCCCTCTTAACAAATCAAACACATAACACCATATTTGTGCAGTGTCTTGAGTTTACAAAATTCCTCACGTTTAAGTTTTTTTTCGTAATTGGAGGACCGTTTAACCCTCGGCGGAGATAGCTGGTTGTTGCGCTAAACTGTCTCTTTATATTCTCATGTTCACATCTTTCATGAGGATGTTTTATTTCACTTCTCTCTCTCTCTCTCTCTCTCTCTCTCTCTAGGTAGGCAGTAAATATTTACTGTACTCTCTGTTACGTTATATTGTTCATGCAAAGCATCTTTTGTACCAGAGTTTCTCGAGTCAGTCGTAAAGCTATCATTGTAATTGTTATGAGATACTAAATATCCGACCACGGCGGCGCGTGCGTCGTGTGCTGGCGTTAGACGGAGATAAACTGGCGCCGTGCCGAGCGTTAGTTGATTGGATGAACCACCTAGAGGTCCGTGGCTCAGTGATTAGGGGCACACACTCACTCAACAGTGTGTTCATCAAGCTACCCGGATACACAGTACTCTCGAAAATCCGGGTTGCACGGATATTAGGAGGGAAACCACGGATAATTAATGTTTAATAATAAATATGACCCTCCTTAAAAAAAATTAAAAATGTGCGTTGACTGATAGGTTATATATAGCCACGTGATTTGGAAAGTGTGCGTTGAATTACTCATTATTCTAATAATTGTGTAAATAGTTCATGACTATTCATTCCCTCTCTGACTTGATTTTAATCAGCTTCTTTTTGTTACCTTACTAACTTACTTAATCTAATTTAATACAAAAAAAATTACAACTTTTTACAAATATAAATAAATATTCTATTATGAAATAAAATTGCCTAGAATTAATTAGCTCTTTCTATCTAGCTTGTTTCTTGTAATTAAAGATGTGTATGTAAAAAATAATAATCTTGTAACAAACACATTTCACGCCTTGACCTAGCTCAACTGACATCCCCAAGTATTAGGATAGCACTCAGTCCAAGGAGGTGTCCCAGTCCCTGGCAGTGCTAGTATAGTCCATATCTAGTCGTGGCAAGCACGCGGGTTGCGTCTCATTTATCTCACGGCGCTATGACACATTGATTTCCTGAAGAGTGAAGGGATAGTCTCCTACGTTCAGCACATCTTAGGATCCTGGTTGTGTGGTATGATCCTGATTGTATGGTATGATCCATGAATTATTTATTACTGTCTTGTCAAACAACGGTCATTTCATTGTAGAAATATGTTTTATTTGATATTAAAAGTGATCAAAAGCTTCCAATAATACATCCTTGTGGATTAGTATATAGTTCTATCTTTACATCCTTATTGGACGATCTGTAATACATTGTGGCAACGTGAGTTCTCACCTCCCAGTTCTCGGGCTTCCTGAGCTCTCATTTAGAGTTCTAAGTTAGCTCTACCAAGTTATGTTCTCCTCAGATGTAGATATCGGTGGTTCATGGAACCAAAGAAGACCTCTTGTCTGTGAGGTAACAACTTTCACCTTTCAACTCTACAGATGGTCTCCTCCGCGTGTGAGTTGGTTGGTCCGCTGCCGGTAAACTCGAGCACGATGTTCGTGTCGGCGGGATAATTACCGGAGTGTGGATGACGTCACGGGCTTCCTCAGAGCTCTCGTCCTAATTGCAGGGCTGCGTGCGTGCGTGTATGGCTGAGTGGGTGGAGCCACTCTCCTCCGTGTCACACTCTTCACGGGCAACAATGGACTATCTGCCCCACAGATCGGAGCGTGTTTCTCTGTCCACTGAGCTAAGAAACAAGACCTCACGTGGTGTAAAAGTGGAGAAGGTACGCTTGCGTCTCGGAGTTGATTACAAGTGTAGTCCCAGGTGCTAGTAGCCCCACGAGCCCATCTCTCAGTGGGCTCAGCACACTTTGTGCTGCTTCCAGGAGTCCATGATGGAAAGTGACATTAGTTTCAATCCTGGTTCATGAAACATAGGTATTTTATAACTAAATGAGGAGACTTTGTCATAGGAATGTGACTCGTATGATTTATTTGTAACACCTTATTATTATTAGCACCGCGTCTTACTACCCGTTCGGGTTATACGCACTTACGCTAATGTGTAATGGTAGGGTGATTGTGAGAAAACGTGGAATCCGAACCACGGTGGAGGCCTGGCATTCCCCACATTCACAAGATGTCTTGTCAGAGGTGAAGGAAGGGTTTGGTTTTCAGATAAATCTGTGCCGGGATCGAGGATTGAACCCCGGACGCCAGCATAGAGGTCTGACACCTTACCCCTAGACCGCCAGGTCACCTCTGTAATACCTTAGCAACGAACATACATCCCCATGTGAGGTGTATGGAGCATAGTCTATGTGTGAGTGGTCAAATGGGGAACAAGTGGGAGAGAACATATCACAAGTACAAGTTAAAACAAGTTCTGCTTACCCTGGCAGCACACTACGACACGTCACTGCACCCAGCCCGGGGAGAGTACTCTCTCGCCCTCATTATTTACCTTATCTCCCCCCACCCCCCACGGTCTCCTCCCCGTCAACTCATCCAGCCGACTCGTTAATGGGCACGTGTCATCGAACAATTCCAACAACAGAGGCTTCAGCTTCCGAGTTCGGAACGGTGATAGTCACCGCCGCGAGGTGCATCATGGGTCCCGCTCTACCAGGTGTTGCCAAGGAGCTACCTCCTCCCTCTTCCTGGATGCTGGGTAGAAGTGCTATCTATGGTCAGACTAGAGATGGGTGCTCGCTCGTCAAGTTAAAGGTGTCGAGTACAGTCCAATATTGACCGGAAGGACCTTACCTGGCAACTATAATAGTTACTGAAGATACCTTCACCTATTCATACGTCAATTCATGAGATTTGCAGCGTTTTCTTGCGATAAATACAGTATTAACAATACTTGAACAATATCAATAATATTATAGTAGAATTTTATCAATAATAAGAACATAAAAATGTGTTTATATATTATAAATGTTTGTTTTAATTTTTAAAAATGTTAGTGTATCTCGAAGAATCTAGTTAGTACCTTACCCATATATCTATTTTTGGTGAGGGGGGGGGGCAAGTCTTATTTGAAGAAATTCAAAGATTTTATAAAACCTATTTGAGTTTGTAGTTGCTATAAATTTTATAGAGCCCCAACGAGCTACGGGCTTAAACATATAACGAATACAAAACTGCACTTTTAATTACAAATTCGTGAGAAAGAATGAGGTGCTGGGACCCAAACCCTTTACCCTGAACCCCCGCTTGGTACAGCTCTGAGTCTAAAGCTGCCCCTTGAAAACTGAAGCCCTGGGTCATAACTTTAAGCCACTTATGCAGAGGTAAGTAAACGAGAGAGATGAACGAGCAAGTAGGAGACGAACACGCAGAAGAATAAACAATCAAAAATATAGTTGAACAATGGACAAGGCTGCTTTCAACAAGAAGAGGATACTACTGGCTAACAAACTGGACCTGGAGAGCAATGGCTGCTTTCAACAAGAAGAGGATACTACTGACCAGCAAACTGGACCTGGAGAGCAATGGCTGCTTTCAACAAGAAGAGGATACTACTGACTAACAAACTGGACCTGGAGAGCAATGGACAAGGCTGCTTTCAACAAGAAGAGGATACTACTGACTAACAAACTGGACCTGGAGAGCAATGGCTGCTTTCAACAAGAAGAGGATACTACTGACTAACAAACTGGACCTGGAGAGCAATGGCTGCTTTCAACAAGAAGAGGATACTACTGACTAACAAACTGGACCTGGAGAGCAATGGCTGCTTTCAACAAGAAGAGGATACTACTGACTAACAAACTGGACCTGGAGAGCAATGGCTGCTTTCAACAAGAAGAGGATACTACTGACTAACAAACTGGACCTGGAGAGCAATGGCTGCTTTCAACAAGAAGAGGATACTACTGACTAACAAACTGGACCTGGAGAGCAATGGCTGCTTTCAACAAGAAGAGGATACTACTGACTAACAAACTGGACCTGGAGAGCAATGGCTGCTTTCAACAAGAAGAGGATACTACTGACTAACAAACTGGACCTGGAGAGCAATGGCTGCTTTCAACAAGAAGAGGATACTACTGACTAACAAACTGGACCTGGAGAGCAATGGCTGCTTTCAACAAGAAGAGGATACTACTGACTAACAAACTGGACCTGGAGAGCAATGGCTGCTTTCAACAAGAAGAGGATACTACTGACTAACAAACTGGACCTGGAGAGCAATGGCTGCTTTCAACAAGAAGAGGATACTACTGACTAACAAACTGGACCTGGAGAGCAATGGCTGCTTTCAACAAGAAGAGGATACTACTGACTAACAAACTGGACCTGGAGAGCAATGGCTGCTTTCAACAAGAAGAGGATACTACTGACTAACAAACTGGACCTGGAGAGCAATGGCTGCTTTCAACAAGAAGAGGATACTACTGACTAACAAACTGGACCTGGAGAGCAATGGCTGCTTTCAACAAGAAGAGGATACTACTGACTAACAAACTGGACCTGGAGAGCAATGGCTGCTTTCAACAAGAAGAGGATACTACTGACTAACAAACTGGACCTGGAGAGCAATGGCTGCTTTCAACAAGAAGAGGATACTACTGACTAACAAACTGGACCTGGAGAGCAATGGCTGCTTTCAACAAGAAGAGGATACTACTGACTAACAAACTGGACCTGGAGAGCAATGGCTGCTTTCAACAAGAAGAGGATACTACTGACTAACTGGACCTGGAGAGCAATGGCTGCTTTCAACAAGAAGAGGATACTACTGACTAACAAACTGGACCTGGAGAGCAATGGCTGCTTTCAACAAGAAGAGGATACTACTGACTAACAAACTGGACCTGGAGAGCAATGGCTGCTTTCAACAAGAAGAGGATACTACTGACTAACAAACTGGACCTGGAGAGCAATGGCTGCTTTCAACAAGAAGAGGATACTACTGACTAACAAACTGGACCTGTAAAAATTAATGAGGTTGAAGTTAAGTGATACCGAGCATCACTTTGTAATGAGCTGAAACATGGACACTGAGGAAAAGCAGATAAATTATTTGGAAAGCTTTGAGATGTGGTGTTGGAGGCGAGTAGAGCAGATAAAGTGGATATAATGGGTGACCAGTGAAGACAGCCAATTAATGTAGAACCATCCTGCGGGTAGTTGTCACGTTATGAGAGGAAATGTCTAATCGAGTGACGTCATAGAAGTAAAGGAGAAAGACGAGGAATGCCACAGACGGATTATCTCAAACAAGGACAAAATATCAAGTTTCAGGATATAAAAAAGGAAGATGCTGTAAGGACATGATTGAGGTCACAATCTGAAACAAAACACCCAACAAAATACTTTTGCAGACAACAATGATAACCTTTTACCATATGAGAATATATATTTTTTGAAGGTGTTGATAATATCTATCAAAATTGACATTTTTAGATCACATGAGTTAACGTATGAATACGTGAAATTAAATCTGGTAGCTTTTCTAGCCGTCGTATGAAAATGACCGCAACCTGTATTGGCGCGTGTCCACCCCTGTCCAATAAGACGCGTAGTTTACAACGTAGTTACGCCGTGAACATTAGTTCACGAGCCTCGAGGATCTCCGTCCAAACCAACACAAACCTAGGTAATGTTATGCCTAGTTATTATTCTTCCTCGCATAACATTCTTTAATAAATCCCGTGATGTGTTGTTGTTTCAAATAACCCCTAATTTGTCAAGCAGCTGTTGTCTCGCTGGTAATGGCTCGAATCGCGCTGTCGGTGGCCGACCGGCCGTGTCTCGAAGCTATTCTCGACTTCTTGTGGTATCTCTCTACGCACTTATTAGTGGGACCGTTCGAGACAGAACTGTGTGCAGAAACACTTCTAGGAGATGTAACTATCTCCCTGTCATGGACAGTCTAGTCTATTGCGAGAGTGACGCCTAGACCATGCCGCCACTGAGGTGGGTTGTTACCAGGGCTAGCTACACTTGACAGGACTGTACTAGTAAACTGTTACCTCCAAGGGCTACACTTGACGGGACTGTACTAGTAAACTGTTCCCTCCAAGGGTTGTTACCAGAGGCTAGCTACACTTGACAGGACTGTACCAGTATACTGTTCCCTCCAAGGGTTGTTACCAGGGCTAGCTATACTTGACAGGGCTGTACTAGTAAACTGTTCCCTCCAAGGGTTGTTACCAGGGCTAGCTATACTTGACAGGACTGTACTGTGATACTGAATGTGAGGGAACAGTTTACCTACTAGTACAGTCTTGTCAAGCCTTACTTGACTTGGTAACAGGTCAACCACTCCTGGTGGCCTTGGTTAAGTTTGTTTTGGTTGGTTTCTTTATTTAATGGGCTGATTATTAGTGTTTCAGTTTAAACGCGCTCAATAAATAGTCCATTTAAAGTCGCACGCTCGTGAGTGTATCGGTCTGAAGTTTGCACTAAACTCAGATCATAATTGCTTTCCATCCGTGACCACCTTAAACTTACAATTAGGTTTATTTTATAAATCGACTTAAATGGATCTGTTGGGCTGTTAAAAAAACAGCAAATTATAGGGAGTCGCCAAACTGTAGACTTAATAGCCCCAAAGGTAATAGTCCCCCAATCAGGGCCTGGGAGAGAGTGAGCAGTTTGAACCTGCTTCGATCTGGTCGTCATCAGGTGTTGGTGTTTGGTACCTGTTGGTCTAACGTGGTAACTCAGCTTGAATAGCGCCCGCCATCTTTATATTCGACTCACTAAAAGTCCAACTTCCGCCAAGTATAGTGGTCATGATTTGCGCATTGGTACAGTTGCCATTGTACAGCTATATACAGTAGCCCCATGGCTTCTTTGGTGCTGACTGACAGCTTTATACAGTACATGGAATATGAATTAAAATACTTTATTCTCCGATATTAGTCTCTTTCCTGTATGGTTTGGTATTCAGCTGAATAATGGATCCTCTATCAAATTGAATTAATTTATAACATTATTTATTTATTTTAACTATTTAACGTTCATTTTATGAACTGACTGATTATATCAGCACACGTGAATTTCTCTGAGCGAGAGTGAAAGGACCTACCGATTTGTCTGGGAAAGGTATTTTCCCATATCATCCAGGGCTCTTCCTGTACGAAGTTCACCAAATCACGCGCTAGAAGTGTTAACCGTCGCTCCAAGATTAATGTGGTTCGTGCACACCGGTGATGGAGAACGACGATTAACATATTTAATGGATCTTTTTAAGTCCATATGGAGCTTTGTGTTGATGCTGTTGGACTCTCCCGACCATGACGTCATCATGTTCATGTTCATGCAGGTTTAGTTCAGACAGTTCCCCCCACTATTACTTTGTCATAAATTACTTGGGGGTCTTGCCTCTGTAGCAACTTGAACACTTCGCCTGCGCTAGTTATCCAATTCCATAGATGTATAATCAACCAGCCTTGGCTCGCAGCAAGGCCTAGACGGACAGTGAGGTTTTGGAGGATCTTCCCAAGGAACTGGAGGCAACCCCCACCCTCTGTACAAGTGGACAGGGGGTATATGGGGGTGGTTTGATATAAATGACTAGCTAATTACCCGTTCTTCTCACGGGATTTGTTTAAAAATACGACCTATGTCTACTCCAGGAGTGCAATTAAATTCGGATAAATTGGAGGATTATTGAGACGCGGAGAGAGAGAGCAATGAACTACCATTTTCTTTTACTCACCCCTTATTTTGACTGTCATTCCCACCCTTTTTCTTATACACACATTTTTATTATTAATAATTTGATGAACATGATAATTTTACTTGTATCGTTATCTATCATATACAGTTGAAAGTATTATACATTTATTATGAATACAGGCTCAACGTTCGACCTAATCTTGTCGAGCTATATCGACTGTTTTGGTAGATTTGTTCCTTTGAAGCTAGAGATGAACGAACATTCCCGAATAAACATTCCCGTGTGACTGAATTCCACGAGAAGGGGGTAATAGAAGTATTAACACGTCTGGTCTATAGCAGACTGGACCTTAGTAGCACATTCAACCACCAGGCGCTGCAGTCGACACGTGAGTGTGAAGGAAGGACTGTTATTGCTGTTATCGTGACTGGTACGATGTTTCTGTTGTCGACGTCCTCGAGAGAAAATAAACTGAAGAGAGAATCTCACAACCTGGACTATTTCCCTTGCATTAGTTCCGTTCTAAATATCGTTAGACCCACACTTTGGCTCTCTGAGCTCAGATTACAGGGTTCAGTTCCCGGGCTACCAAAATGTGTATAATTTGTAAAAATAGGAGTTTCCCCTTTCTCATGATTTGACGGCCTGGGGGTTGGATGTTGTGTCTGTTCTAGATTCGAGTTGGATACCAAGCTGTGCTAATGCAACCAGTTGATTCATAAAATACGCGTTAAACGCCTTCAATTGTTACCGTTAGAATTAGCTGGACTTTTTTTTTCAGAAATATTATTATTATTATTATCAGCACCACGTCTTACTACCCGTTCGGGTTATACGCACTTACGCTAATGTGTAATTGTAGGGTGATTGTGAGATGAAATGGAGGACCTACAGTTTAACGTAGAATCCGAACCACGGTGGAGGCCTGGCATTCCCCACATTCACAAGATGTCTTGTCAGAGGTGAAGGAAGGTTTTCTAGAAATAAAATTATTGGATTTGTTTGAAAAGAGACGATGTTCTAACTCCCGTCCCTACTTACAGCCCTTCCTCACCTCCATTATATGTCTATGCTTGGAGGACCCCCACCCCCCACCCCTCCGCGCGGCTAAACTCTGTCCACCTTCTCTTCCTTTCTGAGGCCCTAATAAGGGCACGGACCACCCACTCCCACACTAGAGGACCGTGAGAAATAGTTCTGTGGCTCCCTCCGCTCAATTACGTGATCGGCGAGAAGAGTGCCTTCCCCCTCTCCCCCCTGTCTCCTCCTCTATATCGGTGGCAGTCGCTGCCGACCTGAAGCCTACTTTCTAAATCCTAGTCCTCGTCAGGCACGTGACCGGGGTAGCATAGAGGGGCGGGGCGAGGCGATCTCCAGTCACGTGGGAGAAAGTACGAGGGAAATGTGTATCACACTTTCTCCGGATTGCAACATCTTCGTAAATCTATGAATAGCACGAATTGCCGTCTCCTGGGTCGGAACCAGGGTCCTTCCTGACTTGTGGAGTCATATAGAGCAGGCAGTTTAGGGTTGAATTGTGTCAGCATGCGCTAAAGTCGCGAGCTGGGCTATTCGCTCCTGGGACTATTCTTCTTGTGAGTATGAGTGCTTTCTCGACAAGTCAAGACTAAACGTTGACCTCATTCGGGGTCAAACACAGCTCCTTGGGGTTCGTGACGTAGCTGGCTTGTTGGGAGATGAAGAGTTGTCCTGCCTGTTTCCTAGCTCAAGTTAGTTTGTAAGTCGTGGGTAAATGTGTGTACGTATTCTATGCTTAAAAAGTTCAAGTTAAATAGATAGTTTTTTTTAACGCACCGCTGGTTACACAGTTTAAGGTATTGGTCTTGCAATAAACTAGATGGGCTGGGAGAGGGAGGCCAAGGTTCGATTTTGGGCAGGTTGCACTAGATGTTTCCTAATGTGGGCGCATTTTCTCTAAACGTACCCTACCTATTGTATTAAGTTTCTAATGACCTGGGTACTCATCAACAAAATATATTTCGACCCCAAATGTTGAGCGGTATTCAAGCGAACTAGTGTGTCTGTCTGTCTATGTTTGGTTCCTGGTTTCAACCTGCCTTAACATTGTGACACGCGCAGTCGCCATCTTTATCGATGTTGTTTTGTTTCGCCCTTCAAGCCCCCTCCCCCCTTGTATATTCCGCCCTATCCCTTTTGTCGACTCGAGAGAAGTCATTAGAAAGCATGAGAAGGTCGATTAGATGTCGTTCATTAAGAGGTAATTAAAACTAGATTGAAAATAATAACTAGCTTCTTTCTTTTTTTTTTCAAATTCTTAAATAGAGTTAGAAAACTGTTTCAGTTTTTTTATATTCTTATTATGAGACGTAAAAAAATGTGATGTAAAGTGATGATTGGTTTTGGTATTTTAAAAAGTTTCGGAGTAGAAATCTATTAAGAGCCCGTCCTTTAGACGATTAACCGGGGTTTCAGATACATTGTCACGAACCGAACCACAAAACGTATTCAAGGGCGGTTTTCTGCATCATCCATCCAACAAAAACAAAGTTATGATCAAGTTAAACAGTTTTTTATTTTAAAGTATTAACTTATTACATTTTATTACAAGATATTTTTACTTATCTCGACCTGTTGGAAAATGAAGTATTGGGATCGTCAAAAAACTCGAGATTTTGAATAAATGTTTACTCCCTGAAACCGAAAAAGTAGTTTTCGTGATGCTTAAGGCTCTTAAGACGTCTGGTTCTAGCTGTATTACCTACCTAAGGTGGGTGTTACCTGGGGGGTGAGACGGGCTCTTAAGACGTCTGGCTGGAGATGTATTACCTACCTAAGATGGGTGTTATCTTGGGGGTGAGACGGGCTCTTAAGACGTCTGGCTGGAGATGTACTACTTACCTAGGTTAGGTGAGACGGGCTCTTAAGACGACTGGCTGGAGAAGTATTACTTACCTAGGTTAGGTGAGACGGGCTCTTAAGACGACTGGCTGGAGAAGTATTACTTACCTAGGTTAGGTGAGACGGGCTCTTAAGACGACTGGCTGGAGAAGTATTACTTACCTAGGTTAAGTGGGACGGGCTCTTAAGACGTCTGGTTAGGGCTGTATTACTTACCTAAGTTAGGTGTTACCTGGGGGTGAGACGGGCTCTTAAGACGTCTGGTTAGAGATGTATTACCTACCTAAAATGGGTGTTATCTAGGGGGTGAGACGGGCTCTTAAGATGTCTGGTTAGAGATGTATTACCTACCTAAGATGGGTGTTATCTGGGGGGTGAGACGGGCTCTTAAGACGTCTGGTTAGAGATGTATTACTTACCTAAGCTAGGTGTTACCTGGGGGTGAGACGGGCTCTTAAGATGTCTGGTTAGAGATGTATTACCTACCTAAGATGGGTGTTATCTGGGGGGTGAGACGGGCTCTTAAGACGTCTGGTTAGAGATGTATTACTTACCTAAGCTAGGTGTTACCTGGGGGTGAGACGGGCTCTTAAGATGTCTGGTTAGAGATGTATTACCTACCTAAGATGGGTGTTATCTGGGGGGTGAGACGGGCTCTTAAGACGTCTGGTTAGAGATGTATTACTTACCTAAGCTAGGTGTTACCTGGGGGTGAGACGGGCTCTTAAGATGTCTGGTTAGAGATGTATTACCTACCTAAGATGGGTGTTATCTGGGGGGTGAGACGGGCTCTTAAGACGTCTGGTTAGAGATGTATTACTTACCTAAGCTAGGTGTTACCTGGGGGTGAGACGGGCTCTTAAGACGTCTGGTTAGAGATGTATTACCTACCTAAGATGGGTGTTATCTGGGGGGTGAGACGGGCTCTTAAGACGTCTGGTTAGGGATGTATTACCTACCTAAGATGGGTGTTATCTGGGGGTGAGACGGGCCCATCTCCTGACACATCAAAACTTTATATTATTTGATTACTGGCAATTAGTAACTGTAAGGGAAGGAAAGCACAGAATAGAATGACCGTCACCTGGGCCAGAGTAGCTGTCTGTGGCAGCTCTACCTGAGCCTGAAGAACTAGATCTAACATACAGACAGACAGACAGACAGGCTCCACGGAGACAGACAGGATGAGTTGACCAGCAGAACGTCAGACAATGGAACCTTGATGCAGGAGAAATTATCATCGGCCCAGTCTTGTCTCAAGAAGGCGTGGTCTCCGGACAATATTACACTTTGGTCGCTGCACGAAGGCGGCATGCTCCCGGGAAGTCATGGGGGGAGGGGGGGGGGCAGGTATTTATCTCTAGTCTTATTGCGGCATGGTCGGGTCTTCCTCCGGGGAAGATAGGACGCGCATTCGTCCGGCGAACAGAGAGAAAAAAACATTTAGGAGAAACAAACCTATTTCTTTGCGGCCAACATTGATAACGCTTTACTTAATTATTAGTATTATTGGCCGAGTGTAGCGAGGTTCTGTATTAGCTTGACCATTTATCATTTCATCTGTCTGTCCATCCGGATCTTTGTTACGTGATATCTTGTCAAATGCGTTGACCAGTTACAAGGAGATTTGGCTGAGATAATCTCCTGACCTTGGTCGACAACCTGTGTATTGCACACGTTGTCTGAATCTGGTCATTCGTTTCAAGATGGCGGCCACTCAAACGGTGTTCATCTCAAAGGATTTTAGTTTATAATTCTAAGCTCTCGACCAAGTATAAAGGGTGGATTATTTTAATTGCGTACATATATTGTGAGTCTGACGTCTTAAACCACACGAACAATGGTTATTCTTTATGAGTCTAATGTACTATTGAATATAGTCTTAATTTGTTTTCATTTAACTTGATCAACAAGGAGAAAATATTATTAAGACTGTAGTAACATGGAGGGAGGTCTACTGCTCAGAGAACTACTAGTTTTGTAGGTATTGATATTATCAATGAAAGATTTCAGCTGCTGAGTACACGACTTTACGTATGGATATATAAACAAAGTTTAGGTAAGTTTTACAACTCTCAATCAACTTCCTTCCTATTTAAATTTGACCGTAACCATGCCTGTGAATATATCTAATAGTTTCAACGGTTTAGTCAAATCATTAAAAAGGCGGCCGAGCTAACAGTGCAGCGTCATTCGACTGATGGAGATAGTTGTCCGGGTAACCCCCCACGTGGGGGCCCTGCCCACCCATGTGTGGACCACAAGAACAAACAGTTGGCGGTGCGCGCGCATCTTAAGTAGGACAAGCGCGCGCGTACATCCTACCAACCTAACAAGGTGTGTCCGTCTACACAGGGATAGGCACACGACAGTCGGTGTGGGCGGAGGAAAGTTGTCACACCTGTCGCCCACTCGGTCTAGGGGGGGGGGAGAGAACCATCTGTGATAGTGCCGGCAAGGTCGGATATCCGCCCACACCGGGACAAACCTCGCTCCGTGTCCCACTGAGGCTGCCCACGTGGCCGAGAGATTCACAATCAGATGTTGCGTTCAGGTTAAATATCGGCCAAACCTTGAAAAGTACAGGAGTTTAGTGTTTACTGGAATGAACACAAGACTAGTTTCTATCATCATCATCATCATCTCACCAATCTTGCCATTGATTTGCTGCCTCTCTCCCCTTTAGTATCTCCTGATCTTTGTACCTTCTTCTGCCAACATCGTCCGCTATCTGAATCGTGTGCACCAGTCTTGACCTCTCTCTTGAATTTCTGCCTCCCGCATCTCCTTCTTTATTGTCTTCGTCAGATCATCAGGTCTCAGTTCATGTGAACTCTTTATTGCTGTCCACATTTCCAAAGTTTCCTTTCTTTGGTCTTCAACCCCATTTCCACCCATGATATTTTCAACATTATGATATAGACTTGTGAACTTGGTTAGGAAGTTGACATTTTCCCTCTGGAAAGTCCAAAAATCCACAAATCTCTGTTGATCATTGAGAGCTAAAGGTAACCGCTGTAGGAACGTAGGATGGATCTTTGTCAATAGAATGATTTCATTCAATACAACACACATCGTATCGTCGTTTGTATTTTCCTCTTCCCTTGTTTGTTCTCCTACAGTTGGACAGCTCCACTCGGGCACAACCAGTGCAGGTCCTTGTCCTGAGTCCTGAAGTCCTTCACAGAACGAGACAGTTTGCGCGATTGTGTCGCAGCATTTGTTTGTGTTCTTGTTATTGGACAGGGACAGTAAAGTAGCTCTAACAAGTGTAGTGATACATAACAATGAAGGTGATAGGAGGATGGTAGTAGTGAACCAGCCTCCCAGACAATAACACAGGGTTGTTGTAAAGTTGGATTGAGGGGAAAATACTCCCTGACAGTTGATAAACACATTTGATTAAAACATCTTTATGTTGTCTGTATAAGTTTCAAACGGGATTAATCTATGGGACAAAATTAGTCCGGAGGGTAAGTTTTACTCCGGGGACGGATAGAAACTAAATGAAAACTTTTCGGTGTATTTACCCGCCTCGGTGGCGTATTTGGCTAACGCGCTAGTTTCGTGTTGAGCTCGACTGCTGAGGACGGGGAGATCGAGGTTCGAATCTCGGTCGGGTGAACTGAGGGTGGTTTTTCCTAAATGGTTTTCCACTCTTCCTTCACGCAAATGCGGGTTCACTTCCTCTAATTCAACCTTCCCAATTCCTAATCAATTAGAGTAATTAGTACTTAAAAGCGTATAAAACCCGAACGGGTAGTAAGACGTGGTGCTAAATATTATTATTATCCGTGTATTTGTTAAAACTTGGTGACCTGGCGGTCTAGGGGTAAGGTGTCAGACTTCCATGCTGGCCGCCGGGGTTCAATCCTCGGTCCCGGCACAGATTTATCTGATTACCAAACCCTTCCTTCAGCTCTGACAAGACATCTTGTGAATGTGGGGAATGCCAGGCCTCCCCCGTGGTTCGGATTCCACTTTAAACTGTAGGTCCTCCATTTCATCTCACAATCACCCTACCATTACACATTAGCGTAAGTGCGTATAACCCGAACGGGTAATAAGACGCGGTGCTAATAATAATAATAATAATAATAATAATAATAATAATAATAATGTTAGAACTTGAATGTGGCGCATGTGAAGAGCAGGACTGCCAACACTACAAGTAACGAGACGACACTCTCAGTTTCCCAGCCCGGACTCTCCTCGGGCGACACAGCCTCCGGGGGTCCACCAAGTACCGTGTCATATTATCCAAGGACCGTTCCTTCCATCGTGCACGTGTGTCCGTCCACCTGTGCCGAGCTCTTCATCACACACACGCTGTCAGCCCATGTGTGTTGCAGACTCACGCTCACCTGGCCTTCCTTGGGACCGAGGTGTAGAGATCAGTGTGGAGGGTGGATACTCACGTCATACAGTGGACCGAGGTGTAGAGATCAGTGGGGAGGGTGGATACTCACGTCATACAGTGGGACAAGGTGTAGAGATCAGTGTGGAGGGTGGATACTCACGTCATACAGTGGACCGAGGTGTAGAGATCAGTGTGGAGGGTGGATACTCACGTCATACAGTGGCTCAAGGCTCATAGACAAATGGCGAGTCTTTCGTAATTAGTATTAACATTATCACAGAAAAACAATAAATCATTCTGAGTTAACCTATACAAAACATTCCCCAAATAACAACTTTAAACAAAATCTTTGGAGCCATTTTCGATAAATTTAGAATTTTAAGAAAATCACTCTTCAATAAGATACCCTTAATTTTATGGCTTCAAGAGCCCAACATTTCCTCGAGGTATGATCACATTTCATCTAAACAACAAATTTGAACAAAACCCATCAAACCATTTCGGGCGTAGTCTCAGGTACAAACAGACAGACAGACATGGGGGACAGACAGACAGACATGGTGACAGACAGATATGGTGACAGACAGACATGGGGGACAGACAGATATGGTGACAGACAGACATTTAAGACTTACCTTTTGGATTTAGAAAGTACACATCTTATCTGAGAGTAAACGATTTTTTACGATTACAGTACTTTCTGTAAATGCGAAACTAAAAAGTGGGTCGCCTGGTGTTCACCCCTGAAACTCAGACCAGCTCATCTGTTGACACCCCTTACAGAGCTGACAGGAGCTCCCTGACCTGGGTGAAAGGTCAATAAGAGTGGAATTGTTGGCTGCACGGATAGAGTGGTGGACTCGCACTCGGTAGGGCGTGTTTCGATCCTGTCCTAAGAAGAAAATGTTTTTTTCGTCTCCTTTAATAAAATAAGTTTATTCATCGTGTTTACATAAATTTGGCGGCTAAATCTAAACAAGCAGCCAAAAAGATAAGTGTTAAGATCTTGTTATCTTACTCCCAGCCGTGTCTTACCACCCGTCCAGGACCTGTATAGTTACACTAGTGGGGTGAAAATCAAGAGGGTAGAGTTCTGTAGAATATTTATTGGTACATCCAGTCGGTAATCCAACCCTGACCAACCAGACAAGCCTCCACCCGCGTTCCAACTGGCCCAGTAAATACTGATGACAAACAGAGGTAGTTTCTGAAAATAAAATTGAATCTTAATAACCTGGACGTAAAAACGACACGGATGCTGTAGTTTGTGAACAAAAGGTAGGACTCTACCTACAGCGCGGCGTCATAAATAAACGATACAAGACAACGGGACAGAACGACTCGACAAAGACTCGAACCTACCATCCGTTATCATCTCCTTCTTTAGTGTCGTCCTCCTGTGTTGGGGTTATTGTGTGAAGCGTCCTGTCACACGACCTTTGACCCAGCGAAACACTGGTCACACTTTGACCTTGAGTGAAAACAAACATAACAATGCGGACCTCGGTTCTCCTCTGAGAGTTCTGCCCCAAGAATCCAGTCTATCCTCTTTGTCTTGAGACTGTGGGGTTGCAGGGGGGGGGAGATAAGGGGCAGATAAGGATCTACCCTCGGCAGTCTGAGTCGAGGTGATGCACAGGTACGTGAGTCTTGGAGGTAACGGTGCAGGAGGGGTCTGTTCAGCTCTTTCTTCCAGACGAGCAAGTTAGGTGGCTTGCGGGGGAGGGTTTAAACTGTGGAGGAGCCTATCGTACTTCAAAATAAATTGTGCTAATAGACGAGAGGGTTATAGAACGGGGAGGGGTAGTAAGGAAGCGGGGGGTACAGGGGGAGACCAATATTGGGCCAACCTTGAAATTATTTTAGTTAACTTATTGATGATAAGAAATTGAAGTGTGATTTATGGACGTAGCAGGTCTACAAAGGCTTACGTTCATTTGTTTATTTACTAGTTTTATTCAGCACCGCGTCTTACTACCCGTCCGGGTTATTCGCCTATGTACTAATAACGCTAACGTATTAGGGATAAGGAAGGTTGAATTTACAGGAATTGCACCCGTATTTGTGTGGAGAGAGAGTGGAAAACCATTTAGTAAAAACCTCCCTCAGTTCACCGAATCGAACCCTGATCTCCCTGTCAACTGCCGGCAGTCTAGACCTTGTGGCCTCCGAAGCAGGTGTTTATCTACTTTCACTATCACTACCACTAATTATTATTATTATCCATTTAATCAACGGGAAACAATATCTGACCATTGTCCGCCTCACCACCTCTAGATGTAGCCCGGGGGCGATGCGAGAAAAAAACAAGTGTTTTTGTAGTTTTTATAGCAAAACTTTACTTTGATCAAAAGAAAGCCAGTATTTATCCAGTAGACAGGCTTAGTTTAACTTTATTTACATGGTAATATCAACATTTGTTGAATATCTGTCAACGGTGTCCTGGACAACTTCGTTTAGAAACATTTCTCCTCTAATGCCGCTAAGCTCATAACAGATATTTAACATATGTTGGTACCACCAAGTGAAGAAAGTTAAACTTTATGTTTCTCCTGGTAAAATATTTGATTTATTTTGACTAAAAAAAAGTTTTTCTCTAATATTTTTTTAAAAAAAACTTGACCTTTTCTCGAGTATCTTAGCGCCCCCCCCCCCTTAAGATCTATGAGATAATGAAAGCACAATTGTTTACTGGTGAATCTTTGTGCTAGAGCCGATATAATAGTCATATGTGTTAGCTATAATTATTAGATTAAATGAGCACACAAGTTATTTCTATGAGCAATGGACTGTAGTGACTGTTATAGCTGTCAGATAAGGTTCTTTTATGAAAATTGGCCTGAAATGTTAGTGTTTGTTTGTGGAATAAAGCCAAATTTAAATTTGTATTTACCGTTATCACCACCCGTTTCTGTATCTTAACTGTGTGGGCCTGGTTGACCTTTCAGGATGTCCTTGGTCAAGGGCAAGAGGGGAGTGATATGATTACTTGTGTGGATTCATGATTGACGTCAGACTTGGCTTTTACAAGGTTTATTAATACTACTACTTATATTACGTGGTGTTACAAGTGAAGTTTAGAACGAAGAACTTATAGAATATAAAGAAGCGAGCGAGAGAACGAGGTGTTATGAGATCTTGACTGCTAAGCGGTCCCTGCACGGTCGTCGAACCTGGTTCCCTGGGCTCAAGTGGCAGCCCCGACTGGTAATTGATGAACCCGCTGACTTAGCCCGCGTGACCCCGTGGCAGGCGGCCCGGTTTCTAGCTAAGGAATGCCGACAACCCCTTTTTGAGTCGGCTCCTCCAGTTTATTTGTTTATAGAATCATCATAACAACCTCGTAACATTCGTTATGTCATTCGCCACTCACAATATACTCGTAACATTCGTTATGTCATTCGCCACTCACAATATACTCGTAACATTCGTTATGTCATTCGCCACTCACAATATACTCGTAACATTCGTTATGTCATTCGCCACTCACAATATACTCGTAACATTCGTTATGTCATTCGCCACTCACAATATACTCGTAACATTCGTTATGTCATTCGCCACTCACAATATACTCGTAACATTCGTTATGTCATTCGCCACTCACAATATACTCGTAACATTCGTTATGTCATTCGCCACTCACAATATACTCGTAACATTCGTTATGTCATTCGCCACTCACAATATACTCGTAACATTCGTTATGTCATTCGCCACTCACAATATACTCGTAACATTCGTTATGTCATTCGCCACTCACAATATACTCGTAACATTCGTTATGTCATTCGCCACTCACAATATACTCGTAACACTCGTTATGTCATTCGCCACTCACAATATACTCGTAACACTCGTTATGTCATTCGCCACTCACAATATACAATGTTTACACAAACATGCCTTCCGTAGGGTTACAAAGCTAAATTTCATATCGTTGACTGTATCTATTTATGTATCTACATGTTCAACATGTTATTTTAAATAAGAGCGAGATAAGAAGATAACTAACCGGCCGTATCCTTTCATCGTGTTTCATCTGCCTCTCCTCTGCTATCTCATCCAAGGTCGGCTCAGGCTTCCTTGTCGCTAAAGATAAGATCTCCAAGAAAGACATACATGCTCACCCCTCAACCCTCCTCCCCCAGCGTGTGAGTAGGTTCTGGTGTCTCTGTGGGATGTTATGGGGG
>CABEEJ010006385.1:22195-40122 GCA_901482245.1 Timema douglasi
GGGGGGGGGGGGAATTTAGGTCCGTCCATCTCCTTAGCTCGGCGTGTCTGCAAGCTTCGGGGTCATGAACTAAGCTTTCAATTCAGGGCATCAATTTTTGTGAGCAAACAATTGTGCGGGTATAAATAGTTTTTTTTTGTATGCTTTGCTCAAAATTGGCTTAAATTAACAATATAGAAAATAAAATGAACCAATATGTGTGTGTGTGTAGATTCTTTCTTTTCTTTTTTATGGAGGGAGGGGAGGTGTTTATGAAAGATAATTAAATATGACGTGTATAAATTTGGTTGACTTAGATAACATTTGTATATCCTAATCTGGATTATCTCATATAGTGATTATCTTTTATCTAGTCGGGACAATACCGCTGTATACATATATATATATATATTACCAGGGATGAGCTGTACCCTAATTTATTATTATTATTAGCACCGCGTCTTACTACCCGTTCGGGTTATACGCACTTACGCTAATGTGTAACTGTAGGGTGATTGTGAGAATTAACGTGGGATCCGAACCACGGTGGAGGCCTGGCATTCCCCACATTCACAAGCTGTCTTGTCAGAGGTGAAGGAAGGGTTTGGTATAATCAGATAAATCTGTGCCGGGGCCGAGGATTGAACCCCAGATCCCCAGCACAGAAGTCTTGACACCTTACCCCTAGACCGCCAGGTCACCCGCCCCTAATTCTTAACTGGATTGAACTGCGAACTTGCCGCGTACTTGCTAGAATTATTATCCAATCGCAAATTGGCGTGCTCCGCCTCAATCCAATCCCGTATAAATATATACACTTCACTCCAGGGTGTAAAATTCAAAGGGGAGGGTTCGAGGGATATATAACCCGCCCTCATTTGCATAACTCGGCCACGAAGGCAATTCAGAACACGGATTATATCAGCGCACAACTTACAAACTCGCGTATTCCATAGCTCTACCAAATATTTACTGATTGGGTACCAAGACGAGCCACATGATAAATACATTCGTTGGCGCCATCTGGGTTTGAACCTGGGTCCTCTAGATTGTTGGTCGACTACAGCTATGTATAATGGCGATGCCAATTTTTTAAAGTATCCTATAATCTTGCGTGCATGGACGTATCAGCCATATCTTCGTTGTTTAATAAAAATACTTTCCAACCATTCGCTAAAAGGTAAAAACTAGTTTCTAACGTAGTCATACCAGTTTGTGTTTCTCTGCAATCGGCCCATGTTTGGTTGACGTAGAAACTACCGTGACGTCACCTCGGCCTGCGGGTATTCAAACTCCTTTTAAAAACATATAATTCAGGCCGACCCCTTTCTTGCGTAACTTGTTTTGGATTATTACTCATGGTATAAAAATAGTCGGAAATGATGACGCGATTATTCGAGCTTGCTTGTTTATGATTACCTGCTTCGGTGGCCGCGTGGTTTGAGGCGTCACACTCGCGATATACTGAGGCTGCAGATGACGGTGAGCTCGGGGTTCACATCCTGGTCAGGTGTTATGATGGTTTTCCCTAAATGGGGTTTATACCCTCCCTTCACACAAATGTGGGTGCACGTCATCTAAATTCTACCTTCTCAATTCCTAACCCATTAGCGTAATTAGTATTTAAGCGTATAACCCGAACGGTTAGTAAGACGCGGTGCTAAATAAAATAAAAATCTTAGGTCGCTCTAACCCGTCCGTCACCTTGGGCTGAAAACCCTTCACAGGGTGTCACAATTTCAGAATGTCCGCGTGTCTGAAAATAGTACAGTATCACGTTGCGTTCTTAATTAATGTCTGTAATGTACAGTAACTGGGAAAGTCGGGTAATTAAACATCTAGTTTGTCTGTACATCTGTTACGAGGTAAGTAACCTTGCAACCTTTCAGGGTTTAAACGAAGGTGTACGATGTTTTAAACCGCTACGTGTTCATGGCCGTCGTGTTATTTTTGGAGAGGATATTGTGTGTCCTCCCCTGGAGATCCTTCTGTCCGACCTGTTGAACACGTGCTCAACATGTGTGCAGGGTAACGAGCTATAAATACCGGTGGAGCGTTGAACCGAGAACTTAACACGCTTAGTACACACATCCGAACTCTTGTTCCACTTTTTACGCAGTTGTATTTTATTGACGCGTCTTGAGGTTCTTTCGGGCGAGAGCCCACGGGCTGCGGCACAGCTGTTTGTAGGGGTCTCGCGACGATTGACCCGGGAGGGGCTGACGCCGTTAAACGTTGGCCGTTCAAATTAGGAAGGGAAAAAACATGGGCATACGTATGCATCTAGGGTGGCCTAGCTAGGAAACGGAAAAAAGTCTGGGAATTTGATTACATTTCTGGAATTCTTACATATTCATTAACAAGAAAAATAATACACGGCTTTATTTACATCAAAAGAATGGTAGACAAATGTGGGAAAAAGAGACCCATTAATAGTTTTAAGAATAAAAGGTGACCTGGCGGTCTAGGGGGTAAGGTGTCAAGACTTCTGTGCTGGCGGCCGGGGTTAAATCCTCGGTCCCGGCACAGATTTATCTGATTACCAAACCCTTCCTTCACCTCTGACAAGACATCTTGTGAATGTGGGGAATGCCAGGGCCTCCACCGTGGTTCGGATCCCACGTTAAACTGTAGAGTTTACGTCAACTGCTCTAAACCCAACCTTGGACTTGTTTTACGTGTCTGTTTTTTTACGCCGTGTCTTTAAACACTCGTTCGGCCTATACGCGTACATTTATTGCGCTAATGAAGTAGGAGTGGTTTAGAGGAAATGTACGCGAATTTGCGTGAAGGAAGAGGGAGGAACCATTTAGGAGTTAGGGGATGTTGGCCGCAAAACAAAATGTATTTTCTAAAAAATGTCCTTCCAGCATCCTACTCTTGTTTTTTCTCTTGCCCTGCGCCTCACCGCCCGTAGAGCTAATATTAAATTAATATTGAGTCTTGGTGAGGACAGATGTTCGCCCGCCCGGTCCCCTCTGCTGCTGTTTATGTCCCGAGGTGGTCCACGGTCCTGGAACACACGGTCATATCGTGACCGGGTACACAAACTTCACCACGGGCCTCTCAACTCGACCCAACAAACTAAAACCCGGGTCTATTATCTGTTCCCACCCCCTTTCTATGTCTTGACTTATATCAAAATTGGACTGGCGTGATTGAATGACATTAGGGCAGGACCCTTGGTCGAACCGCGCCGATCACGCGGATCGTGAACTCAGCCAGGAATATGCCTGATCCACCTCATCCTGCTCGCCTAGATTCGAAGATATCTCGGTGAGGGCTTGCACTGACCCTGGAACATTAAATATTGATCCTTAAATGTAATTATTTGCAACAAAAGTCGGGAAATTTGAGTTTTTAAAAGACGGTCGTGACTTGATCCTTTTGAGGAACTGTATAAAATATCGCAGCTCGCTATTTCTGTAACTGTTGCCAAATCTCCTCGCCCTCAGCTATGTCTGAATCTGGTGTGCTGCTGTTAGAAAGAAGCTACTGGCAACATCGACTAACCGGCGTTGTTAAACCTGTTACAATCAAGTAAACATCAACCGCGCTAAAACAAGAGGATGACGAGGCTGTTTCTTCAATAGCCGTGCACTTTTCCCTCAGATATCCACGTAACATAACGTATTAGTATTGGTTTCCCGCTCTCCTTCCACGCAAATGCGGGTACATTACCTCTAAAATTCCTCCTTCATCCCTATCTCATTATAGAGTAATCATATTTGCGTATAGCCTGTAAAACCCGGTGATACAAAAAAAGTTTTTTTCCTACTAAAGTCCACGTGAATCTCTCTAGTGGTCCCAGGTGCAGGTAACCCCCAATATCTACGTTGTGTTTTGTGTCCGAGCTGTTGTGTACAACCTCCACGAGCTCGTGATCTCAGCAGACACGAGTCACGGCCCCCCAACAATACAGATGACGTCACGGGGCCGCGCCTATTACTCGATAAGGCTGGTGGGAAGTCTCCTATTGCTGGCAATTTAAAAGACCGGTCCGAACGAGGTCACGATAGTCTTAATACTGCTAGACTGTCACTTCCCGCGAGCCGACAGCCACGTGTATGTGACGTCATAGTAGCCAAAAGTAGCGTTGCTGTTGCTGTTAGACTGACTCGTGTCGAGGGAAATGGCAATTCCTTCTGGAAAACTTAAAGTAAAATAGTCGTTAGAACGTGGGACTACTAAACCCGTCACGTTGTCACATTGTTTTCAGGAGGAACTACTACTATCTACTAAACTGGATAACATCACTGAGGAAACTGCGTAGATACTTTTGGTTAACAGCGTTGTCAAACTAGTTTTCGTGTGGTTAATCCCTCCTCGAATATAAAACAAATTTGGCAATGCTGTTTCGTCCATGCTGCCAGTAACACATTACACCACCTTCAGACATGACTCAAAGCGAGGAGATTTGGCAACATTTAACAGAGAGCGAAGATATGTATTTTGTGATTGATTTCTATCAAAATTGAACCCTGCAGATAACATCATGACCACATTTGAACACCTTGAAAGTAGATCTATTATCCTCTCTTCCTGTGAATATAGGTCTCAAGGCCAGCAATAAAAGTATTTCCTGCCTAAGGTTCGCCACATCTTGCGCGCCTTCACGCTGCCTGCAACCCCCCCACTTACTCCTCGTTAAGATGACGACATCCGCCGACCTCCTTTGTCATCCTGGAGAACATTTCCGGTGTCCCTTGTTGTGTGACTTCGTCCTCGTCGAAACAAAAAGTCGGATCTTTCGGAATAAACCTCGATCTTTATCGCACAACTGTAAAGACTGTTGCGAATATATGTGACGTGCCAGTTTGGATCCCAACCGGGTGGATCTTGGTGCATTTTTTCCTTGTCTCCAACCCGCCTCGGTGGCGTGGTCGGCTAACGCGCTAGTCGTGTTGAGCTCGACTGCTGAGGACGGGGATATCGAGGTTCGAATCTCGGTCGGGTGAACTGGGGGGAGGGGGGGGGTCCTAAATAGTTTTCCACTCTCCCTCTACGCAAATGCGGGTTCACTTCCTTATAATTCAACCTTCCTAATTCTCAATTCATTAGCGTAGTTAGTACGTAAAGCGTATAACCCGAACAGGTAGTAAGACGCGGTGCTAAATAATAATAAAATAATAATTCTAGTCTCCACCAGATTGCTTCTTAGCTTTTTTGTGAGTAGTTTTTTTAAAATATTTTAGCTGTATGCGTCAAATTTACTTGTGGCACACCCGGTTCGGTGGCCACATGGCTTAAGGCGACACGCTCACAGTAGACTGTACTGCTCAAGTCTGGTTGATTGAGGTTCAATTTTGGTCAGGCGATTCCTAAGTGGGTTTTCACTATCCCTCCACGCAAATGCAGGTGCACTTTCTCTAAGTTAAATCTTCCCAATGCTTAACACGATTACGTAGGTGTAGTTCAAACTGTGGAGATGTTTGATCACACCTTGCGAGACCTGCCCTCTAGCTGACCGGGTCATGTGGTCACTTGACCTCAAGGTGACGACATGATGACGGTTATAGTGACCTCGTGACTGCAGTTACAGACTTTTGATTGACTTCTTCCTTCGTTGGTTGGTTGAGAGTGGGCCGAGGACCTTGGAGGGCAACTTACCTCCTACACCCTGTCGTTGAAGGTCGTTAGTTTATGTTTGGTGTGATATAAATCACGAGTCCTGCCTGAGGTCTCTCGGCCATAGCGGGCTCGATATACTGTTGTTCGCCCCTCGGTAACCCAGACTACTTACTGCCATGTACAACTTTATTTATATTTTGGGTGACCTGGCGGTCTAGGGGTAAGGTGTCAGACTTCTGTGCTGGCGGCCGGGGTTCAATCCTCGGTCCCGGCCCAGATTTATCTGATTACCAAGCCCTTCCTTCACATCTGACTAGACATCTTGTGAATGTGGGGAATGCCAGGCCTCCACCGTGGTTCGGATTCCACGTTAAACTGTAGGTCCTCCATTTCATCTCACAATCACCCTACCATTACACATTAGCGTAAGTACGTATAACTCGAATGGGTAGTAAGACGCGGTGCTAATAATAATAATAATAATAATAATAATAATACATATTTATATTTGTGTGGGTAGGAATGAGGAAGATCAAACTAGAAGTAAATTCACCACACTTTGTAGTCTGTACAGCCGACCAGCATTCTAAGTTCAAACCACAATCTCTGTCAAGGGTAATCCATTCTATTGTGAGAGTGACACCTTAGCCTGTGCGATCACAGTGGTGGGTTTTGGGTGGTGTTATTGAGACCCGCCTCGGTGGCGTAGTTGGCTAACAAGCTTGTCGTGTTGAGCTCTACTGCTGAGGACAGGGAGATCGAGGTTCGAATCTCGGTCGGGTGAACTCGGGGTGGTTTTTCCTAAATGGTTTTCCACTCTCCCTCCACGCAAATGCGGGTTCACTTTCTCTAATTCAACCTTCCTAATTCCTAACCCATTAGAGTAATTAGTACTTAGAGCGTATAACCCGAACGAGTAGTAAGACGCGGTGCTAAATATTATTATTATTATTTGAGAGATGGTTTCGGAGGCGGGTAGTTTTCTTAGTTTAGGAAAATCAAAAATTCAGGGGAAAAGAGAACTAGTGTGTTTTATTAAATGTCAGAATACTTGATTAGAATGTGCAAGAAACCTGATCCATATTGTTGGCTTCTCTCCTAATCTCGAACCTTAAGCTCTAGATCACCCAACACCACTCTGTTGGCGATTCTCAACCTTTCCAATGTCGGGGCTGGCAAACCAATAACACATTACATCATCATCCTATTAACATATGAAGTATACACTACTAGTTTATGTTAATATGATTGGAGGTGTATGGGGACACCCACTCTAGTAGTGCCAACATGACCATAACAGGCTTCCGGACCTCGACATTCGACCAACTTTTATCTTAACACTACTATAGCGCTCTTATACCAGCAATCAAGGAAAACAATTTTAGACGAGATTGTGTTCTTGTGATGAAAATATTTACCTGCACCAAAGTATATATCTTGCAAGGTGATTTTTAAATGCTTTTTTTTTTCCCCCATCTCGGGTATTAAATATAATAAATGAAACTTGTATTGACTAAAACGAATCTAGAATTTTCATCGATAACATCTGTTAAAAACTGATGGCTGTAGAACATAATAGATCTATATCAAAGTGTTAGTGTTTTTTTGGATCTACCAGATATAAAAAAAACATGGATTGACAGATACTTTTCTCTTGTACTTAATCAAGCTGAATGAACTTCTTATCTGTAGATGACAAGCGTAACTATCACTCTAAGAACAGCTTGTAAATTATCAACATGTCGGCCATGATTAAATGTTAACAATTTAAAGTACCAAAATAATGTAAGTACTAAGGTCGATGTATAATTTATGTTGACATAGTCATATAGACCTATTAAGACAGTGGAGAAAGCTGTTATTTTTTATGATATCCAGACAATATTTTTTGCTTCACATTTGGTAGTTATCATATATTGTTAGTGTCACGTCTTAACACTCATTAGGGTTTTATGCATATGATTACACTTATGTGTTGGAGATAGGGCAGGTTGAATTAAGGGAAAGTGTACCCACATTTGTGCGAAGAGAGAGTGGAAAAGTATTTAAAGAAAACCATCCACGGTAGGCCTACACCCAACAAGGATCAAAGTCATCGGCAGTCTAGTCTAACATGAGAGTGACGTCTTAGACCATGTGGCCATCGAAGCGGGTGATTAATGTTACTACACAGCAAGATGCACAAAAGGTGTTATTAGAGATTAGGAAGGTTGAATTTAGAGGAATTGCACCTGTGAGAATGGAAAACTATTTAGAAAAACCACCCTCAGTGTACCTGACCGGGATCGAACGCCCATCTCCCAGTCATCAGCAATTAAGTCTATTGCGAGATTAATGCATCAGACTATGAGGCCTCTGGAGCTCATTTGATGATGTTTCTGGTCTTAACACCCTCGGGAGAAATTAATCTTAGATATCCCAAATGTCAATGTCCATACTTATCGGTTATATTATAGTTCCATTAAATCAGTTGGAATTATTTTACAAAAGTATTAATTGAAAATTTGCCAGAAAAAAAATAAAGGGAACATTTTCCGTCTCGCGTCTCTAGGTGGAAAAATATTTGTCACAAAATTGTCTTGCAGTAATAGTTTAACAGTATAAATTTATTTGAACTAAAGACACTAACTAAATCCTTTAAAGTCCAAGCTGCTCAATATGTACAACCCTGCATATTTCTTGAAGGTTCTTACAAAGAATGTGGAGTGGAGTATTCTCTGGTAAAATAAATAAGAAACCTCGTTGGATTCTTTCTGGAAGTGCACCCTGTTCTAATTAAAGCGCCCAAGAGAAATGTGTGCGTGACTGTGAAACACGCCGGTTAAGGACAACTACACAAATAGATAAGGCACATTTATGAGGTAAGAAGTCGCTCGGCTTCATTGGAAATGAGTGTACTTTTAAAATAAAATGTATACTGATCCCATGCCAAGCACCAAAAATATCCAGACTCTGGCTCTTTTATTTCCAACCACTCTGTCTTGTAGACACACGACTACACGTGCTAGCATTCTTGATCCTTACAGACAAGCCGAGGTTTGGTCTTCGAGGCTGACGCTTGTTTCTGGTTTCCACCTTTCTTCCAGGCACATTTCCTTAAACTATCTCCTCATGTAAACTAATGAGTAGATATTTTTGGTCAATAATAGCTGCTGTTGATACTGAATCGTATTAGTGCAGAAAAAACGAGAGTAACCGCCTGAAATTTTAACTGCACACCACTGTAAAGCGGTGTCTTCCAAACTGTCCATTACCATGCCCCTTTGAGGGCCATTGCCCAGACAATGTCACACTTATGACCATTATCTTAATAGAGTATAAACAATCACTCATTCCAAAATGTAATGAAATGCAAGCTACAAGCTAAAAAACAAAGCCAAGCCATGACAAAGGAAAAGAAAGGGTTCTATAATCTGTACACCAACCCTTCGACTCGGACTCCTCTAATGTTCGACTATCACAATTAGCGATAACTGCAGCGAGACGCTCCAATAGAGATTACTTCACAAGAAGAGTCATTGTGAATTTATATTTGAATACATTTGTCAATCACAATTAAAAATATTGGTCCTAAAAAAAAGTACAAAGTTAAAATTATATAATAGTACAACAATAAATGGCAAATATAATTTCTTATTTTGAAGCCCGAGTCTTTATTTTTAGCGACTCTAAATTGTAGATTCTCCTAACTCCACAGCCCTGAATTAACAAGTCCATAATCTTATCAAAATCTGTGTTAATTTGTTTATCATAAAATATTTCAGTGATCGGTAGAACTCTGTGGGTTGTGGTATAGCCCTTAAAACCTGGGGGGTACATCTACCCCAGTTAATGCCGCATAGAAACACGTTGACTTTGTCTATTGCAGCGTGAATGTATCTCCATACACGTGGGTCAGGCCGGAGTGCAGATTGGCAATGCCTGCTGGGAACTCTACTGTCTGGAGCACGGCATCCAGCCCGACGGTCACATGCCCTCTGACAAGCTGATGGGCGCAAGTGATGACAGCTTCAATACCTTCTTCAGCGAGACGGGCGCTGGCAAACACGTTCCCAGGGCTGTGTTTGTCGATCTCGAGCCTACAGTCGTAGGTGAGTACTCGTGTCGATAAAAGGGCAAGGACATAATAAGACACCACCATCTTTGTTATAGATGAAGTTAGCACAGGCTTGTACTGCTGATTGTATAACCACCACCATCTTTGTTATAGATGAGGTCCGCACCGGCACATACCGGCAATTGTTTCACCCGGAGCAGCTAATAACCGGGAAGGAGGACGCAGCTAACAATTATGCTCGGGGCCACTACACCATCGGGAAGGAGATTGTGGACATAGTTCTGGACAAAATGAGGAAGTTGGCGGACCAGTGCACGGGACTGCAAGGATTTCTCATCTTCCACTCCTTCGGCGGAGGCACAGGCTCCGGGTTCACCTCTCTGCTCATGGAGCGACTCTCTGTCGACTACGGGAAAAAGAGCAAGCTGGAATTTGCTATCTATCCTGCTCCTCAAGTAAGGTTCAGCTTTATAAACTTTTTTTAGCTGGTAGTGTTAAATATAAAATCCCCGCCCCAAAAAAAATAATTAAATATGGTTTAGAGATAAACCTGGGACCTAAGGCCTAATGAAACAGTTCTCAACCCCTAAGTTAACCAGTTTTTTTTTTCTGGGTTCAAATTTTTCTAGCAAATATTAACATTATATAACTAAATATCTTCGTGTTTGCTTAATAAATCAAATAATTCTGAGTAACCAACTGTTTCCAGGTGTCGACGGCCGTAGTCGAACCTTACAACTCCATCCTCACGACGCACACGACCTTGGAACATTCAGACTGCGCCTTCATGTGCGACAATGAGGCCATCTACGACATCTGCCGCCGCAACTTGGACATCGAGCGGCCCACGTACACGAACCTCAACCGTCTGATAGGCCAGATTGTGTCTTCCATCACCGCTTCCCTGCGCTTTGATGGAGCGCTCAACGTTGACCTTACAGAGTTCCAGGTGTGTAGAGCGCCCGCCTTTTTCTAAGACTCAAATTCTGGCAATACGTAGATTAGGCGAAAACGTGGACATTCAACATTTAAATTAAAAAACTTAGAACATTTCAACTTTTGTTCGAATATATTAAAAAAAAATATGGCTTCGACAAAACCTTGCTAGTAAAATATTGACTGTTAGATGGGGAGGGAGAATTATTATGATCATAAAAAAAAACTGAGATTCTGATAAATATTTGAATTTCATAATCAGCTCGAACTGAAAAAGTTGTTTTTGTGATGTTTATATCTCGGCTGGAGCCAAAACTATTTTTACCGGTCGGGCTAAAACTTTGTGTCTTGGGTTTTTATACGGTTCTCCCGAGGAAAAATAATGGGTAGTTTACTGAAGGGTGTGTATATATCATCAAAATGGCAATATTTTATATATATATAACTTTGATTTGACCTTAAGGGATATTTAATGTATACTTGACTTTGCTTCAAATTGTAAAAGTGGGCAGTGAACCTCTTCTAAAGCCTGTTTCAACTGGAAAAGTCACCAAATGTTTGTCGGATGCAAGATACAGAAGAGCTGTTTTTAACGGATGTATCCTGTGTCCTCAGACCAACTTGGTGCCCTACCCGAGGATCCACTTCCCGTTGGTGACCTACGCTCCGGTGATCTCCGCCGAGAGGGCGTACCACGAGCAGATCTCCGTGGCGGAGATCACCAACGCGTGTTTCGAGCCGGCCAACCAGATGGTGAAGTGCGACCCCCGCAACGGGAAGTACATGGCCTGCTGCATGCTCTACAGGGGTGACGTGGTCCCCAAGGATGTGAACGCAGCCATAGCCACCATCAAGACCAAGAGGAGTATCCAGTTTGTGGACTGGTGCCCCACTGGGTTCAAGGTGCGTCGTCATGGAAACATACCACTATAACTACAACATTTTAGAAAACATTCTAAAATACTCTTTCGTAAGGAGTGTAAGATATTATAAAATAATACAGACTTTGATAATGCTTGATAATTGCGGCACGGGATGCTTATTTTTAGTTGGATCGAATCCAAACCATCGAAATAATTATGAACATGAGAGGAAATATCAATATAATAGAAAATACAAATAATAACTAAATGTTAATATCACTCCCTACAATCCATTCGTTATGTTGAAAAAAATGAGGTGGCCCAATGGCTAAATAATTTTATAATAAAGGAAAAATAAACTACTAAGAGTGAATTTGATGAACTGTTATTATTAGCACCGCGTCTTACTACCCGTTCGGGCTATACGCACTTGCGCTAATGTGTAATGGTAGGGTGATTGTGAGATGAAATGGAGGACCTACAGTTTAACGTGGGATCCGAACCACGGTGGAGGCCTGGCATTCCCCACATTCACAAGATGTCTTGTCAGAGGTGAAGGAAGGGTTTGGTAATCAGATAAATCTGTGCCGGGACAGAGGATTGAACCCCGGCCGCCAGGTCACCGTATTTGATGAAGAAAGCCCACTGCCTTAATAAAATGCAAACAAGAAATAAGATTACAAATAACACACACTAGTTTACAATATTTAGTAAAGCCAGGGAATTATGACTGCACTCAACGATACCTGGTACTCGTCTTGGTGCATCTTTGTTTAAAGTTGGTGACTATTTGCATCTTTTTCAGGTTGGTATCAACTACCAGCCCCCGACCGTGGTCCCTGGAGGCGATCTCGCCAAGGTACAGCGAGCAGTGTGCATGTTGTCCAACACGACCGCCATCGCCGAGGCCTGGGCCAGGCTGGACCACAAGTTCGACCTGATGTACGCCAAGCGTGCGTTCGTACACTGGTACGTGGGCGAGGGGATGGAGGAGGGGGAGTTCTCCGAGGCCAGGGAGGATCTGGCAGCGTTGGAGAAGGACTACGAGGAGGTCGGCCTGGACACGGTGGAGGGGGAGGAGGGGCTAGAAGAGTATTAGTGCACCACAATCCTCGTCTTTTGGTTAAGTAGGGGCGTGCGAAGTTACAAGATTTAAGATTTGACAACTGGAGCAAAAAAATATTTGAACTAATTAGTTTATTTATTTGTTTGCTGTTAATTTAATCACAAATAGTGTTGGTATAAAACATTTTGTGATAACTTTAATTTGAAATTGTTCAGAAAAAAGCATTTTGTAGATTATTTTAAATACTAAAATACTTTAATATTGCTTTGAGAATATGTAATATTACCAGATTGGACTTCGCACACTTCTATTGTTAAAACATTTTGGTTTTTTTGACCCTACTTTTCATCATGTCTGAACTAAAATTTTGTAGAAACTTTTTTTATTTATTTCTTTTTTCAAACACTAAAAGTTAGTTTATTTAATCTTTTTGTTAACATTTAATGATTCATTAATTGCATAGACTGATTTGAGTAATTAATGAAAGTCACAAAATAATTCTTTTATATATTTTTTAATCAGTAATCTGCTTTTTACACACTAAAATGTATTCATAAAAAATAATTTGTCATCAATCATAGATAATAATGATAATATTAAGAAGTTTACTCAATAACAATCTCAGAAATAAAATGTACAAATACTTCACACATCACTTTTTTTACATCAAATAACATCCATTGTTGGGAAATACCTCATTTACTTCTAAACAATACTATATGTTTTGATAGTCGTTTTTCTTAGTAGTAAGATACCTGTTGTAATTAATAATCTTAAGTCTAAATAGAAAGAATTTTGATCAATTAATTGAACATATTTGTTAAAACCGATAACTGCCAGCAGTAAATGTACAAAGCCTGAAAGTTTACTCATTCATTATCTCATAAAATGGTGTTTTTTTTTAAATATACAGTTGTAAATTGTTCCATTAAACTCTGATATAGCATTTGTGTGAGGCTGGTATTAACAGCAAGAGGTACAAGTCTTTACGTGAATCCAGTTTGTCGTTAAATGTCTTGACTATTACTAACCAGGTGTACTCAAGGGGGTAGGAGGGCCATTACTTGACCTTGAACAGCCCGCCCAAACAGGTTTTCGGTCCTTTCCACCGCCAAAGTTGTGTGTTTGGGAGCGCTCGAGAGGCATGTAGACCAACTAACCTCCGAAACCACAAAATAGAAGTTTTAAAATGACTTGACTAAAATTTGTGTAAAGTTTCTCTTTGAATGTTTTTATTATTATAAGATCTGATCCGTTCTTGTAACAAAGTGTATTGAATGTCATTACATCATTTATAATCTCTGTTTCAATTCAATGGATATTATTTAGGATGATTACACTTTTTTTGAGTTTTTGTTTTATTATTTCAAATTCATTGACTGAATACTGTGTTGTCTAGATTTCTAGTCTGATTGTACCTGTTACATTATTCATCTGAGATTTGTAAACCACCTTACTCTGAATAAATTACATTGTTGACAAAAACAAGATGTTTTATTTCACACTCCAAAGGAACCTTAAGGTTGTAATTTTCACCGCCAAATTTTATTAAAGTTGGGACTGGACTTATAATTCTAAATTCAGGGATTGGGAGGTAAAGATCTATTTTCTTCGCGAAGCAGCCATTACCTCTTTGTCCAATGGCAGCAGGGTAAAGAGAGAACTTTTTTTAAAAGTTAAATTTTGTTTGTCTCTTTTATGTTTACTATCCTTTGAAATATATTTTCTAAAAAGTACATTTAACACGATTTTGTGTGTTTTTTTTAAATACATAAACACAATTTCTTTGTAATTTAGGCAACTACCATGACATATAATTTTCGACGTGGTAACACCATTGATATTACTACCCCAGGACTCTTTGTACAGATAGTTTAGTTTTTCTGATTTTAAAGGCAGGTCCATAAAAGGGATCACAAGTTCTACAAGTATGTTGATGGACTTGGTTTAACATTAAAAATCACTATTTCTACTTTTATATTATATTTGGAAGAAGGTATAGGAAAGGTGGATAGAAACATATAAAAGGGAGATAAACACAATATGGCCTTTACAATGAAAAGAACAACACAGTTCACACTTAACACTGCTGCCAATGGACAAAGAGGTAATGGTTGCCTCTTAAAGAAAATTGCTCGTCGCCGCCCAATCCCCCGACCCAGGTATAATTCTATCGAAAGCAATGTAAAGGTTGAATTGTGTTGTTCTTTTCATTGTAAAGGCCATATTGTGTTTGTCCCCCTTTTATGTGTTCCTATCCACCTTTTTTCTACCTTCTTCCAGAAATAATACAATTACTTCATAAAGCGAAAAGAGGTATTCCTTATTGAGTTATTTCTACTTTAACACATTTCAATACAACAATCTTGATTATTGATCGCCCATTATTTCGAGGCTATACTAGCACCACCTATCCATAGAGTTATAGAAAAACATCTAAAGAATTTACCCTCAAAAGTTTTCATCTTTACCAATCAAGTTGGTATAACTGAAGACATCCTGTTTTGTCTGGTTACCTGCTTAATTATCCGGAACAGGACTGTAGAGAGTCCATTCCAGGGCAGTCCCCTTGCATAGACTTGTTTCCTCTCTGGCCGATATCTCTTCCTTGAGAATTCACTCAGTACAATGGGTAGCCACGTGTTCATCAATGTGGCATTTTTTAGAAACATGTCCCCTGATTTTGGCAGTGCCGCTATGTGGATAATAATCGATAGTTTACTTTAAGAGAATCATTTAATACATGTCAAAATAATGGGTTTTTTTTTATTTGTACGAGATGGGATTCTCAAATTCTTAAGATTATCAAGATATACAATTTTCAGATTTATATAATTATTTTTTAAGAGTTCTATTACTGCTTAAAAGGAGTCCAGCCTGACACAACCAGATCCCTGACCATTAATTTTAACATTTACTGAATGGATCAAAACAATATAATTTTTTGTCGCCACCATGTTTCTAATTAATATTATATAATTTGGTTAAATTTTCTAATATATTTATTCATAACTTTCTTCAAGATTGGAATTCACAATCTGGAGATAAAATTGTTTCAATTGGTAAGATATAGTTGACTCTTATACAGTAGCCCCATGGCTTCTTTGGTGCTGACTGACAGCTTTGAAAAGTTACCATACCAAATTATGTATCCCTACATCGAACCATATGATCAGCAAAAACGTGTTTAGCAGCTGTCACTTCTGACAGTCAAAATTTAGGTATATACCTAAATGTTGACTGTCAGCTGTGAGCTGTCAGTGAGCACCAAAGAAGCCATGGGGCTACTGTAGGTGTAGAAGGTAACAGGTTTCACCATGCCAATTTAAATATTGGATTCTTCATAATATAAAATCAAAATAAAAGTTAAAATCTGGTTTATTACAAATGTTAATTAATAATCTTTCTGAACCCACTTACATAGAGGTAAAATAATTATGTTTGGAGGACAACATTTATTGTCAAGCTTGACAACTTTAATCCATAGAGATAGAAAAATCAAATCAACAATGCACTCTTATTTGGACAATTTGTGAGCCAGTTGACATCTTTTAAAGATACTACTTTAAAATTTGTTTGTAATTTATCAACTTTGATGGAATGTAAAACACATGACACACTTAAAATAAAACCTATTTGTAGATGCCATTGAACTGCGGTTAGTGTTTGTGAGTGAAACCACATGTGTTTGAAGATGTGTGGACATGGTTTGTGAACCTTGCTGAACATGTGGATACAGTTTAGTGGGACCAACTGCTCGCCTCCATGACTTGATCTCGGACAACTCGGTGGGACGATGTCGGACTCGACCAGGAAACAAGGTGATTTGTTGTTCTTTTCAAGACACCCACTGAGGAATCTTGTGTCAAGTTGGGTTAACTAGGGCAGGATTCTGGTATGAAGGACATTTAAAAAAAAATAGGACCTGGCGGTTTAGGGGTAAGGTCGTCAGACTTCTATGCTGGCGGCCGGGGTTCAATCCTCGGTCCCGGCAAAGATTTATCTGATTATCAAACCCTTCCTTCACCTCTGACAAGACATCTTGTGAATGTGGGGAATGCCAGGCCTCCACCGTGGTTCGGATCCCACGTTAAACTGTAGGTCCTCCATTTCATCTCACAATCACCCAACCATAACACATTAGCGTAAGTGCGTATAATCCGAACGGGTAGTAAGACGCGGTACTAGTAATAATAATAATAAGAAAATAGTAACTATTTTTGCTACACTCACTATCAACATGAACTGCCTCCATCTTCCTCTTACTCATAAAAGATAGTAAAATGAACTAGTGAGTGCCCGATGGCTTGGAAATGTATCAAACTACTTTACATTCTTCTTATCTTCATCATTCTTCCTCCTTTCTCATCAGTTATCTTCCTCTCACTTGCACAGTTGATTTTTTATCTGTTCCTCTCTTCTCACTTTTGGTCTCCCTTGCCAGGGTGTCTACCATTCGGGAAAATCAGGGAAAACGGGAATTTGAAGTGATCGGGAAAAATGGGAATAAGTCGGGAATTTAGTAAATCGCAATACAAATCCGGGAAAATGATATTTTACTCAAAATATGAAATACAATAATCAGTAAATTATAACGCCATTTTTTGGTTTGTAGCTGTGTAATATATTTTTAATTCCTAGTAAACAATTTTAATTCAAATTTTAAAACTTATTATTATTATTATTAAAAAAATATTATAGGAAAACAAGGGTGGAGGGCGGGGGGGGCAAGTTAGAAAGAAGTGACATACTTTTTAGTCGGGAATTTTAGGAAATGATCAGGGGNTTTTAGTCGGGAATTTTAGGAAATGATCAGGGGAAATCAGGGAAAAGGTCGGGGATTTCATTGGTCAAGTTGAGTAGACACCATGCTTGCGGTCTTTTCCATTAACATTTCTTCAACTCCATCGTTTTCCTTGAGATTTTTTCCATATCATCTTACGTTTGCTTCCTCTACCATCTAACGTAGCCCAACTCTTGCCTGGACAACTTTGTTCCTAAAACTGCTTCTCCTGGGGACGGCTAGAATACTACTTTCAAAATTGATAACATTTTACTACCTGTTCTGATGGCCGCACAGTCTGGGACATCTTTCATCTCGCAATAAACTAGACTGCCAATGATGGTGAGATTGTGGATCAATCTCAAGTCGGTTGTACCGAGAGTGGTTATTCCTAAATGGAATCCCTCACTCTTTCCCCATGAAAATGTAGGTACACTTCCTATGAATTATACCTTCCTCGTCCCTATCTGATAACATAATTAGTATACGAGTGTGTAATCCGAATGGGTAGTATGATAAGGTGCTAAAAAAATAAAATGTGTGCTTACCACATCTTACTACCCTTTTGAGCTATGCGTATATTTACATTATTATTATTATTATTATTATTAGCACCGCGTCTTACCACCTGTTCGGGTTATACGCACTTACGCTAATGTGTAATGGTAGGGT
>CABEEJ010006386.1:0-29184 GCA_901482245.1 Timema douglasi
AAAATGCGTGTCAACACAACTAACATGTTAGTAAGCTAATACTAGTAAACTTGCATTAGTCCACTAACACCGTGTCAACGGGCCTTAAGTCTTGTCCATCTATGGTTGTTTAGTGTCTTTCATAACCCATCCGATGCTACAAGTTCATATCCACCCCGTATATATAGATTAATATTTCTCCCTAAATATTCAAAGAATCCAAGCGGCTCGGGCCATAAGCATGTAATCAAGAAAACGGCATTGAAAGCCTATGTAACAAACAAGATTATACTTGAAAAAATGTATGTCATTATTCTTTTATTTAAGATTATTTATTAACATTTTTACCTATCGCAATTTACAGTAGTTTGTAGCTACTAACAAAATCGAAGCACTTCTTTTTCAATCTTTTGGATTTTGTAAGTATGATTATATTTGAGTGCTTCGGCGACATCACTCTTTGTAACCTCTTAACAAAATGCAGACCCTCTTTGGTAGCCGTATGGTCTGACGCGCTAATTTCGTGTTGGTACGATTGCCAAAGAAGGGGAGATTGGGGTTCAATCCTGGTCGGGTGCACTGAAAGTTGTTTTCCCTAAATGGTTTCCCACTTTCCCTCCGCAAATGAGGGTGTATTTCCTCTAAATTAGGACTTGCTAATTCCTAGCCCATCAGTGTACTTAGTACATAAGTGTATAACCCGAACGGATACTGAAACGCGGTGCTAAAAAAATGCAGAAAAATGATATGTTATAAAAGGATTTTCTTTAGATTTTAGTTAGTACCTTTTTTTTATAATTTTACCACACAAGTCTACAAATAATATTTTAGCGACTATTATTATTATTATTATTATTATTATTATTATTATATATTAGTCCTACAAGACTTTGGTGTACAACCAGAACGGGTAGTAAGACGTGGTGCTGATATAAATTACACAGCTATGAGCTAACACCCATTTTTTAAAAGTGTTTCCTCCCTTACATTTCTTTTTTCTTGCACCAACAGTAAAACGTGTACCTCCTTTTCTTGTCATTTTTCGCAAATAACAATATTTCACTAGTATCAGTGTAAAAAACACTCCCTCAGAGCCTCAAGAGAGCCGTCACCCTTTTGAAGGAATGGCGGCCATTTTCATTCAACTTCTAGTGCCAGTTTGCCATGTGGCCGACCAAAGTATCCATCCGCGCCAACAATAACAGATGGATCATGGAAACCGTAGATGGCGCTAGCTACCAGACAGGTCTCACGAAAAAATCATACGTTTGGAAATTGAAGTTTTCTCGAGAACGAGTGAAATGTTTATGTTGATATTTTCAACACTCCTTCTAAAATAATGTATCGATGTTTCTCTTTTTTTACATTTTCTTATTTTGTGTTATGCAGCCGGCAGTTTTATATTGAATAATGTCAATTTTATCGATATTTGATCACTGTTAAAAATTATAGACGAGATGTGTATGTAAAAAGTATAACGTAATCAACATGCTTCTATTCTTGAACAAACCGTTTCCGAAAAAAAAAATACGATTCTTGAATATTGTTTTTTGTTCCCACGGCTTTGCATTTCCACGCCAAATGAATAGGGCCAATCGCCTTAAGATGAACTGTGTCTTATGGTTACAAAAGCTACTTTCATTTAAGTGGTGGAAAAGTAAAGTTCCCTGATAAGTATGCAATTGTTGGTCTTTTTCTGTACATCGTATTACATATAAAGAAGGGGAAACTGCGTATTTAAACGTAGGGGGAAACTCATATTTTTGTGTCTATAATATTCACCTCTTTCTTTAAACAAACACTCTTGATTATTTTTAATGGTTAAATGGATTGTAAAAAATGTATCCTATGATTTTAAAATATTCAGGTCTCTAAAAATGAATCTTCAAACTGATTAAGATAATGATTAATTTTAATTTGGTTGAAAAAAAGTTAAATCACCACGGAAATAGCATTATATAAAACCTCATAGAACTATTAAATCTACTTTCACGTATCTATACACCAAGCTATGTGTTTTTAGCTGTCACTTTTGACAGATAGTGTCAGAGCTGTCAGCTGCTAGACACATGTACAGTATGTTGTCATTGTTTGCTACACTGAATATTATATATTGTGTGTTTTAAATCATATAACCTGAACAGGTAGTAAGACGTGGTGCTAAAAATAAATAAATACATACTTTAAATCCGGAAGTCCCGAGTTCAATCACCACCGCTTCCAGAATTCTTCTGTGAAGAGAGTTAAACTCAGCCTCGTGAGGACAAATGAGGAGCTACGGTACTTAAATAAAGAAGTAGTCACTCTGGTCTAGAAAATTGAAATTAACAACCAGAGGGTTTGTTGTGCTGACCAAATTACACCCTCTATCCGCAAATTTTGGCACTATCATCTCTAACATCGGCGGCCGCTCGGTCATATGGCTCGTTTGTGGGCTTCACTATAAAGTGTCTTATAAAACCTTTTTCGATAACTAGGTAATATAATACAAAAACGAATACTTTACTTAAGATATGGATCACATTAAAATTGCGTAAATCGATGAGAGTTTTAACATGTGAACTGTATGAAAGTGTATTTAATAGTATTAAAGTTGAAATTCTTTAGTCCGGCACCCTTAGACCACAGATTTTGGCTTGTAAGAACACTTTATGCCTAGGCCTTAGGTTTGCCATATCCTTCTACATACTTTCATTTTATTTCCATAAGTCAGCTACTTGTCGCCTTATCTCGGTCGGCAGCGTGTCTGGCTACTAAGCTAAGGGTTTCGGGTTCGTATCCCGGCATAGCCAAAAATTTATCATTGATGAAAATATGGGTTAACTCTTTCACATTGATAAATTAACGGCCGGGGTCTGGTTATTGTGCCTGTCCTAGTATTACGATAGATTATAAGGCACATGAAGCTATGACAAGCCTAGCAAGCCCATAGGGGAGAATATATGGGTTGAAATTTGAATAAAAAAAACTAACCCAGGCCACAGGCTGGAAACACTAATGGATGTAACCAAATTTCCGTAATTCAGATCCTATTTCGGTAACACAAAAAAATGTTCCTGATTTTTACTGTGGATCTTTTTATTTACATCTAAGCATTGCATTCATCCTAGCTCATAAAATTATGTTTCTTCCCATAATTGTTTCCTGTAACTGGGGGGAGAGCAAATTAAAAGGAGAAGCAAATTTAAAACAGAAATAAACTGACATGTTTTATTGGGTATTGTCCTTATCAATTCCGTCATATTAGAGGGGAGGGTGTGGATTATCAAAGTTTGGAAGACCCTTATCCTAGAAATGTTAATTAATACTACACACAATTAAAATTAACATTAAACCTTCAGGTAATTCGAATTTAAAATAAAGATATAGCCTATTATTATCAAGTTGTAAATCATCATGATATTATATATCTGTTATTGTAATATATGATATATTGCCTGAGTCTTGCAGTTGAGAGAACGTTTTTATGCAACATGGGTCAATGTTTGAGTGAGTGCTCTGGTACCTCCGCCCCTCCTTGCAGCCCTGTTACCCCGTCACCAGCCGACAATCCCTGTACCCTAAACTCCTATATAACCATTTTTGTCACTGGGAGTTTCGGGGTCAACCATTCCAAAATCACTGGTTGGAGCCGGAAAAGGCAGTTACCCTTTAAATAGTCAACAAAATATCCCATAGTAATATTTCTTGTATTAATGTTGTTGGACAGAATTAATAAAAATAATTTTATCCAAGAAATGTTTCTTATAGTGAAATCTATAGGATACGGTAGGCTTACATGAAAATAGTGAAATAGACAAGAGTCAATAATTGAGAAAAATAAATGGTACGGTGAACCGCAGACTCTCTTTCGCTTTTATCTTAAAATAGACATTTACTAAAAACTCGCAAGATTTGTGAAACGAATTAACAGGTCTATACATTTTTGTAGAAATACTACACAAAAGATAATAAATGAAATAATATGCAATGTTACTTACTTACTCTATGGTATTAGGAGCTAGGAACACTGAACTGCAGAAAGATGGAGAAGAAAGAGACATTTTGTCCACCAAAGAGCATAAGAAACAAATTCATTGTCAGACCTGAATTAAAAAGTTATATATTTGCTTATAGCTCAGAAACTATTGGTTATATATATATATAATAAAAGATATGTATCCTTAATATTACTATAACTTTACAATGATAATCTATTTTGGATCTCAAATAATTGCGGAGAAATTAAGAAAATTGGAAAATTTCCGTCATGTAAAGTACCCTCAAAGTAATTTTCATGTGAAAATTAAAATTACCATTTTGTTTATAATAATAAAAAACAGTGTATAGATATATAATTTAATACAAATCGTTAGAGCGAGTTTCAAGAAAATAGATTTTTTTCTGTTTTTGCCCTTCAGTATACTACCCTTAAATGTAGGATTAGACATATAATTCCAAAAACCCTCGGGGGAAACTTATAAACCCCCCAGATACCAAGTTTTAGCCCAATTGGTAAAATAGTTTCGGCTCTAGCCCGAGGTACAGACAGACAAACAGACGCCATTGTGAAAACAACTTTTTTGATTTCAGGGGGTCATGAAACATCAACATTTATCAAAATCTCGAGTAAGAATTTTTTGACAATCACAATACTTTCTCTCCAAGGTGTCGAGAGAAAGTAAAAAAGGTAAGAATGAAAGAGAAATGCTCGTCTCTGGCTATGATGATGCGAATTATTGCCAGTTTTATGTTAAAACATTTTAGCAACTGATTTGATTAAAGCGTTTGTATCAAGCCCGCATAAATTTCACATTATAATCAGGGAAAATCAATTTGGGACAAGTTTTATTTTGTGGACAAACTATCACCTTAATGTGGCCCTCTTCACTCAAGAAGCTTCAAGATTTCATGTACTACTCCTCTTTCACAAACCTGTGCCCCACGCATTGCTAACCCCCCCCCCCCCCCCCCNNACATATATATATATATATATAATCTGCAGTAGGAGAGTAGGTAAGTGCCAGCTGGCAGAAGGTTCTTTATTGCAGACATTGGATGAAAGTCACTAATGTCAACCTATTTGGCGATAATTATTATGGGCTCAGTAGTACTGTACTATGTTATCAAATACTTATAATAAGAGAATCAATAGCCGAAGCTATTATTTATGCTTTTTATTGAGGAATTCTCCATCAAGATATCATATTCTGGATACGGGACGGTTCCTGGATAGCTCAGTGGTTAGAGCATTGGCGTACTAAGCCAAAGCTCCCGGGTTCGATTCCCGTGTCCAGGTGTCATTTTTCAATTTTCAGGACGTATAATATGTTCAGCCAAAGTGTCAACTAAAAACCTTCTGCTAGCTGTCACCTTAAATACGTTTCCACCATGGATGAGCTATACCTACAATCCCCAGTATCCCGTATTCCTCCCTCCTCTACCCCTTTTGTAAAATCCCTTCCCTTAACATCTAGAATCCTAAAATTGAACCCTAAATACTTACTTGCCCTCAACATTCCGCTTCCACCCCCAACTGAATCGCTGGCAGTTTGCGCAACCTGTAGGTAGAATAGACGAACTTTTTGTATCTAAAGAGGGATCCAAAACCCATTAACACAATAACACGAAATGTTCACCGTGTGTGAATCTTTCACGCGTGAGGCTACGTAATTAAATGTAAATATAATTAAATTTTATTCCACTCCCTAGTCTTGTCCGAAAACCATATCTGTATATCGATGAGACCTTTACCTCTCCCCACGCGCGAGATCACCGATGATGATATTGAAATGTTCTTGGTCCACTCATGAAGGTGTACATGTCCTTGCGACGGAAGCTCACATGTACGGACGAGAGCAAAACCTTGTTCCACCCACCGCCATCCTTACCGCAAGGGCGAGCTGAAAGCCAGTTTTACTGTCTGTCCCGGCTATCCGCATATTTTCACGCATGAGATATGGTCTAGGAAGGGATAATTTTTACAGGAATTTACGTGTAAGGAGGGTGAGAAATCATTTTTATAAAATCCAACCTCAGCACATTCGGCCGGGATTTGAACCCCGTACTCCCTGTTATGCTAATATCACGAACACGGATCAACTTAACGTTCACTTGACTTTCATGTGACGTTCACTTAATGTAAATAAACTGATGTGTGATCAGGATTCCCGTAACGTAACGTAACGTAGCAACTCTGGCAAAACACAGGCAATGGATTTATACTGTCCGAAGGTGTCAGACTTCTGTTATGGAGGTCCGAGATTCAATCCTCGGTCCCGGCACAGATTTATCTGATTACCAAACCCTTCCTTCACCTCTGACAAGACATCTTGTGAATGTGAGGAAATGCCAGGCCTTCACCGTGGTTCGGATTCCACGTTAAACTCTAGGTCCTCCATTTCATCTCGCACTCACCCTACCATTACACATTAGCGTAAGTGCGTATAACCCGAACGGGTGGTAAGACGCGGTGCTAATAATAATAATATACTGTTTGAAAACAAATTGTCCATTCATATGTAACCAAAGGCTTTAGGGCTGATTGGTTAGGTTACAAGTATTTGCAATCGAATCTTTACTGGGTGTACAAAATAAAGTGTAACAAGAGGATACGACGTTTTATAGTTTGCGAGACGCGGACAAACTTCACCGATGAAGCTATCTACAATTCATAAACAAACTAATAAAGTACTAAACAACCCTGTCTACGGGGCTCGCAAAATGATTGGCTAGATATAACACGTGGTACCCTTCACTTAACGTTCCCGTAGTATGAAAAAGTTCTCTCTTGGACAGTTATTAACTTTCTGAGTTTGGCTCTTCTTTTTTGATAAATGTCTAAATCGACCAATATAGATTTAGCGCTATGGCTACAACGCCCAAAAGAGTTGACCTTGTAAGAGTCATCGAGAGAAATCAATTTTGTATTATGAGAGGCCCGAGTAGAGAAATGTAGGTAGGCCTATATGACAAAGGTCAAATTTACAGGGAGTGTTGCTATTAAAAGTATTAAAAACAAAAAAGTTATCATAATAAAGTCGACGGGAAAAGAGAATTCGGAACCCTCAAAGATTTCGAATTCTGTCTTGATCATAATAATTCCGGTTAAGAAATAGTTTATCATAGCAAGTATCCACAAATTTACGTTGACGTTTTCCAGTTTGAAAGAGTCTGTTAAGGTAATGGAATTCCAAGCAAAATCTGCATATTCTAGCTTATATGATGATGATGATGATGATAATAATAATAATAGTTATAATAATAACAATAATATTCAAAAAGATTATAGAGCTACCTTACTTAATTTTGTTTATAGTTAAAATGTTATATTCGATCTAAGGAACAATATTTATTTTCTACTTAATAATTTATGTTGTTTAAAACAATAAATTTAAAAATGAAGCTATGAATAATAGCCATACCATATTGTTTGATCAAATAGTTACTAACTTAATCTCACATTCACTCAAATTATTGTCAAACATTTTAAAGAACGATCTAGAAACTTAAGATTTATGGTTTTATGAATCGTGTTAAATGGACTGCCATAGGCCCTAGGATAAGTTAGCCAATAAAGGATTTCTAAGATATTTGTATTTTTTGGGATAAAACAAATGGGCGTCAACCCTCGCTAGTTCAAGGTTCCGTACGATCCGGGGTTCCTTATGATCCGGGGTTCCATATAGTCCAAGGTTCCGTATAGTCCAAGGTTACGTATAGTCCAAGGTTCCGTGTAGTCCGAGGTTCCGTATAGTCCAAGGTTCCGTATAGTTCGAGGTTCCATACAGCCCTAGGTTCCGTATAGTCCGAGGTTCCGTATAGTCCGAGGTTCCGTATAGTCCAAGGTTCCATACAGCCCTAGGCTCCGTATAGTCCAAGGTTCCGTATAGTTTGAGGTTCCCTATAGTCCTAAGTGCCATATAGCTTGATTTTCCACATAGCCAGAGATTTAGTATAGTTCGAAGCATGGATACGCCCAGTGCATATTATAATTGCATAGGGTAAAAGATGCTGGGTTACTTGGCAATACACGTAAGAAAACCGAAAACATTTGACAGTTTTTAATTTTTTTATTCTCAAATTAAAATATGCCTGGATACAAAAATATTTTCGTAAATATAAAGTTATTTTTATACTTAAAACATGTAAGTATTTTCATTGTGTTCCGGCTATTTTATGTAAAACAAGTTTTCAATAGTTCAAGGTAAGACCGGTCTTGTTCAAATCGAATTATCGAAACTATGCCGTATTATTATTATTATTATTACTATTCCGTATAAAAACAGGCTTATTAACGGTTTAATTTGAAGGGTATGTATGATGAAGGTTGTTTCAAGGGAGAGCACCCGCATTAGCGAGTAGAAGAAAGAAAAATACGGAAAATCACCTACAATGAAACCGAACGAGATCAATGTACGAGTATCATAGTCAACCTGCCCAAAGTGGGCACCCCCAAGTCTATTGGGACCTATTGTGACCTTGACGTCTTAAGACCATGTGACCCCCATCAACACCTCAACTAAAATAAACATAAAAATATGTACATTTACGCAGTTGGTTGAGACGGGACTCAAACCAGGCACTCCAACACGAAATAATGTTTTTGATAATCATAATCATCATTTTCATTAAGCGCACCATGACCTAGGACAAGGAGAGAATAAAGTGCATGTCTGAGAGCTTGTTTGCAGGGCGTAAACATTTAGGCTCGAGAGGGGAATAAAGCAAAGGGGAGCAGAAGGGGGGAAAGGCGTCAGAATGACGATGGATTAAAACGACTAGACGACATTTAAGAGAACAACTCATTATCTGAGTAATAATCATAGACAACTGTTACTGACAGGAAGGGGCTAATCTTGGCTGGTAGGCTTTATTTATTTTTAAAGGAAGGTAGAGGGGGAGCTAGGTTTAAAGGGAAGGATGGGGTTGGTCTGTACATTCAGGCATACCAACTTCTCCCTTCCTAACATATCTTTCCCGAAATGACTGCAAGCTAGCAAGTACAATACATGACTAAACAAAACAGAAAAATCCTTTTATTGGTGTCCAATATCCTTACCCCGCACCCCCTCCCCCTAACAATCGGTAACACTAAGGGGAAGGAATGGGTGGAGGATGTAGGGCTCACTTGACCTTACCGGCCTCCTCAAGTACAGTCATCTCAACATCCCAACAATACTTATAGGCGTGATGGCAAAAATATGGTGGCTTGGATTTGAAATTCAGTTTTCTTTTGAAGGTAACATTTTCATCTTCGTCGCTTACAGCTTACACCAGTATTCCGCAAACGGTGTGCCGTGAATTCGCGGCCCAGAGTGCCACGCATCTCTATCCAATAATAACACGAATGAAGATGGTACGAGTGGTGGGGCAGGACATAATTATTTAGACTAGGACATTTTTAGGTAGTGATTATTTGTCAATGCCGCCCTTTTTTTTAATCTCTTTGTCAACACCGCTATGTAGTTCTTAGGAAATCTTTAGACTAGGAAATTTTTAGGTAGTGTTTTTTTTTTATTAATGCCGCCCTTAGGAATTGTAGTTGTATGTATGTGCGTGTGGGTGTGGACAAAAAGTCAAACCTCAAAATAATAATAATAATAATATTTAGCACCACGTCTTACTACCGATTCGGGTTATACGCTTTAAGTACTAATTGCACTAATGGATTAGGCATTGGGAAGGTTTAATCAGAGGAAGTGAACCCGCATTTGCGTGGAGGGAGAGTGGAAAACCATTTAGGAAAAACCACCCCCAGTTCAACCGACCTAGATTCGAACCTCGATCTCCCCGTCCTCGGTAGTAGAGCTCAAGACGTCAATCGCGTTAGCCAACAACGTCACCGAGGTGGGTAAACCTCAGAACAAACCAGAACTAATTTGTGAGTGTATCTTTTCGGGCGTTTATTAATTTGATTGCATATATTAGGTTATGTTAGGCTAGGTTAGGTGTCAAATATTCAGTTATGCCACTGCCAATATTAAATATAGGCCCAACTAAATATTCAAAGGCTTTTGACATAATAATATGCTAATTAATTGTATTTCATTTTTCCTTTTCAAGATAGGATTTTAAAAAAACACAAGTGTTGATGCAGTGAAGGCTTTGGTAAATAACTAAGGTGTGAGCGGTTTAATAAAGTAGCACTAATATCCTTGAACACTAATTTCCTAGTCAACATTGAGATTATTATACCTCTGTTGGGTGTCAAAGAGATGCCGTTCTTTTGAGTGCGTGCCGATGCTGCACTACAGTCCTTCTTGCATTCAGACTAATAATATCTTGGATTAATGTTTTCCGCTTACAAGCGCGCTAGCTATCATGCAATCATGACAGACAATAAAAAAAAAAACTCTTCGTTTTCTTAATATAGATGTATCTGACCAAATTAAAAGTTTTCACGCAAATAACCTCGTTTTGCCCAATCAACTTTTTTTTACTAAAATTAAATTTAAATAAATACGTTACCAAGTACCATGGGAATGAATAAGATGAAAGTAATTTTTTGTTACTTCTTGAAAATAGTGTAGTTATAATAAGATTTTGGTAAGAAGAAACTTTTATGGAACACAAACATTTTTGTTGTAAACAATAATATTGTTTTACTATATTATTACTATTATTTTATAAGTATTGATATGTATAAAAAGTGACAGATGCAGATTACATGAATTGATGTAATTCATACGTTAACGTAGCTCTAGTGATTTTACTAGATGTGTTCCTTTTAAAATTGAACTGTAGCTTTCAACTTTATTTATTTAAAAACACTGAAAAGGAAAGCCTAAATACTAATACAGGTACGTCAGAGCTGACTATGGTAGCCAGTTAAACGAGCAGGGTTCAAATCCTTGAATGTTTGACTTCCATCGGTTGGTGGACACGTGGACTAAAGTCGGTTCAGCGTAGGAATTGTTTTCTGAAAGGCCTTTTTCCCTACCAGAAATATATTATATAGTAGGATATTGGTAGGAAAAAAGACCTAAGTGAGTAATTCCTATCGTGAATGGAGTATAAGTGCCATGCTCATCTATTATGATTTATCGGGTAAAAGGAAGCTAAGTTTGTAACCCCCTCAGGTATGTTGGCAGTGGTTTTTGTCTTACCTCACTAATTGAGCACATTTCCTCCCAATACTGCCTTTCTTTTCCCTACCCTGATAGAAAGGTTACGTGCGTATAGCCCGGATGGGTAATAATGACGTTTTGGAGGAAGAGTATGTTCATTTTATTTTTACCCGACTTTACTTCTGTTTTTCATCCTAGTGTAACATGAAGTTTACAGAGTCAAAAAGAATATGTTAACTGCTAATAGGCAGTAAAAATGTTAAAGGGGTGTGCAGGTAATTTGGGGAGAGGGGGTGGCGTGTCTTAGAAGTAAGAAAGGGTCGCCCTCCATCAGATCAAAATAATTGTTATCCTCGGTAGTCAACAGTTTACGGCCAATCCATCACGTACTTTTGGAAAGAAGGATTGGTAAGTTAAGGAAATGGGAAGGGGGTGGGGGAGGTGGGGAGAGGGTGGCGAGAAAAGAGCTGCTTGCTTTTCGAAGGGTTTTTTTAAGCTCGTAAGCAGACTTGGCTTCAAACTTCTTAGCGGCTCCTTTTCTTTGACAAACTACCAAGCTTTTTGTCTGGTTCACGCACTTTTTAAAAGCGACGTTGACAAAGAAATTAAAAAAACAAAATGGGCGGCATTGACAAAGAACCATTACCTAAAAATTTCCTAGTCTAAAGATTTCCTGCCAAACCAGTAAATACATTTCTTGGAGTTAGAATAGGAAGTAAGCTCGATACAAATTTCAACGAACATTTGACACAAAAGAACCAGCCATATTTACACCCATATTTCCCATCGGACCAGATGGAGTTTGGGTTAACCAGTTACTTAGATTAATTGTTATAGAAGATGACCACCACTTCGATTCTGGGTTGTTCTGAACAAAATATTTATGTTACAATTTATTTACGCCATCCAATTAGTAAATGAAGTGCTAGATCTGGGTGTACTACTTACTCCGTATTCATGAGGGCCATGGTCCATAAAACTCCTCCATGAAAACCGATTGCTTTGTAAGATGATCGTTCATCTCCTATTTTTAGGGACTGTCTCCGAAATAATACTTATGTCCTGGAATTGAATTTGTCGCCGATTTGTTAAATAAATTAATGCAATTTTAAATATATACAGAATAAATAAAAGGCTAAGTCAAACTAGTTGATAAAAAGTTAATAGGCCTTTATAAAAACCTGTCCACAATTCACTTCATCAGAGCAACGAGTATTTCTCTCAAATTTTGACTTTTATTTCAACTTTAGGCCCTTACTGTGAGTGGAGTGGTTAGCTATTTTCATGTATCAAATGTTATAATTTTCTTTTTGTATGGGCCATACATATAGGATGTAACTTAACATATAGGATCCAATTTGGCGGAGGAGAGGAGAAACAAAAACAATTAAGAAAGTGAATATAAACGTTTGTTCCATTTGACCTTGTGACCGAGCTACAGCCAAGTGAGTCCACTAAACTGTTTGTATACCATACTTGGTAGCAATCGACCTATTGACTAGGTATGTTATATGGGCTATTCCTGGTTATTACAAATATCCTGTATTTTTGAACGAGTGCGACATTCTACAACACGACGAGCGCAGGATGGCATTCAAGCAAAAAGTGGCCATTTTGAGCACTTCTTATAATGTTAAACATATCCACATTGCTGGAGAACCAACATTACTAAAACTTGGAAACAAAGTCAAATGGGATACATGTTTATAACTTTGTCATATCCTGTCCACCGCTGAAGTGAATCTCATATGTTAAGTTGCATCATATTTATTTGTATAGGGCCTTTACACTCATATAATATTTATTATACTTTCAGTCTGTTCACCCGAGCTTCGAACTATGATCTCATCGCTAGAGGTGACTAAATTTTATATATATATATATATATATATATATATATATATATATATATNATATAAGATCATATATGTGTATTTATACATATAGGGTGTTCCCGAGATAAACAGCCCAACTTTGTGAAGTGATAGGGGATCAAAAAACTATCTCAAAATGTCCTTAGGAAATATGCTAATTTTCGCTTACTGCGTGTATAGGATGTATATTATTCCCTGTATAAAATAAACTTACATTTATTTATGTTTATAATTGTTTATAAAATACTCTATATATACCTCTAATTAATTTTACAAAAGCTGTAAGAGCTTCTGCAAAATTAATTAGATGCCTTTTAAAAAAAAATATTTACTATTATTAGCACCGCGTCTTACTACCCGTTCGGGTTATACGCACTTACGCTAATGTGTAATGGTAGGGTGATTGTGAGATGAAATGGAGGACCTACAGTTTAACGTGGAATCCAAACCACGGTGGAGGCCTGGCATTCCCCACATTCACAAGATGTCTTGTCAAAGGTGAAGGAAGGGCTTGGTAATCAGATAAATCTGTGCCGGGACCTAGGATTGAACCCCGGCCGCCAGCACAGAAGTCTGACACCTTACCCCTTGACCGCCAGGTCACCATTTTTAATTAGTTACATTTTATAAAATTTAGTATAATAAACACAAATTAACATAATACATTATTATAAAGCTAGTGATATTTATTATTATTGGAGTAAGGAGAAATATGTAAAGTACTAATATAAGGAACACATTTAAATTGTTATATGCAATTAAAATTTGATATATATATATATAAACATTTGATTGATTAAAAGATGTTTAAATCTATCAAATTTAAATTGTATTTAACAATTTAAATGTGTTCCTTATATTAATGGATTTATTATTAGAAATAAAAGAACGGACAAAACAAAGAAATCAAACAAAAACCACAATAATTGAGTACGAGTTTTAGATATAATTTAAAATAAATGGTACGGCGCACCGCACAAACTTTCTCTCTCTTTCTATAAACTCGTAAGATTTCTGAAAGGAATAATGTAAGAAGGCAAGATTGCCGTCAAGATTCATCAAAATTTCTGTTTTAAATCTTATATTTTTATTTTTAAAGAATTAATGTCCTCATTTGTATGTTTGGACCAATAAAAAATATTAATGTTGGGCCCACAAGGGTCAACACTTCGTATTAAAATCTCGATTTCCGGTTAAAATTTTAACATTTCATTAGGTGTTGCACATCTTCAAGTCATCGCATTGATATTTAATTATTCATTTATACATTTTGACCAATAAAAAAATGTAAATATTGACTATTGAGTCTAAAATGGAGATAGATCATTGCTGTACAACATTTCTCCTAAGAGGTTCAAGGAAAAATTACATACTTTTTTAGACACTTACTTATATTTAATTACGCTATGGCATTGGGGAATTATTGTGTTAAGACTTAAGTAGTATATGTTTACAACTAAAGCTCACAAAATTGTATTAATATATTTGCAAATATCTCATAAACTGTTGCTTTTATAAAATATATGTCAAATAAAAGTTTTTTAATTCTAATAGTCCTACAATTTTGCAATGATAAGTTGTTTAGTATCTCAAATATTGTGGAGATACGGAAATTAACGCTTCTGTAAGGTACCCTAAAAATCATTTTCATGGGAAAATGAAAATAACCAGTTTATTTATAATCTTAATCAACACCTAGATACGAATTTTAATCAAAATCGTTTGAGCAGATTTTGAGAAAACATATTTTTCTCTTTTCACCCCTTATAAAACTACTATTAATTTTAAGTTTTAATAGACACACAGACAGACGGCATTGCAAAGACTATTTTTTAGGGTTCTGGGGGTCATGAGACGTCAACATCCATCAACATTTCAGGTTAAAGAAATTTTACGGTCGCAATACTTAAACTTTGTCCAAAAAGTTAAAAAAATATATATAATTGCGTATAGATTGAAAGTTATTGATTTTATAAGAATATGTTTCGAATAAAATATTTGTATTATAAATATATATACATATTTGTAATGCTAAGTAATTTTATATCTCAAAGAGTTTCGGAGATATTATAAAAAATGTTAATTTACTCATCAGACCGGAGCCCTTAAAGTAATTTTGCCGAAATATTGAGAGTAGTCATTTTGTATGGAATATTTATTAATGTTTATAAATGAAATTTAATCAAAATCGTTAGAGCAGAGTCTTAGAAAATTGACTTTTTCTCTTTTTGCCCCTCAGTAAACTACCCTTAATTTTAGGGGTAGATATACAATTCCATAAAAACCCTCGGGGCAACCCTATGAAAACCCTAGATATCAAGTTTTAGCTCAATCGGTAAAATTGTTTAGGCTCTAGTTGGAGGTACAGACAGACAGACAGAAATAAAAAAAACACTTTTTCGGATTCAGGGAGTCATGCAACGTTAAGATTCATCAAAATCTTGAGTTCGATTTTTTGACGATCACAATACTTTCTCTACCTGTAAGATAGAGAGAAAGTAAAAAAAAAACCCACTTAAATCATGAATATTAACCAAACATTGAAAAATAGCTAATGAGAACAATTATCCTGCTTTGTTGATGTATTTGATTCATTCTGGAGAATGTTTGCTCGTATATATGACTGCTAACAAGTATGGAAACCATTTTCCCTGCAAAATTCTTCGCATTGATATTATTAATTACTCACCTCGGTTGCGTAGTTGGCTAACGCGCTACTCGTGTTTGAGCTCGACTGCTGAGGACGGGAAGATCGAGGTTCGAATCTCGGTCGGTTGAACTGGGTGTAGTTTTTCCTAAATAGTTTTCCACTCTCCCTCCAATAAAATTTGGGTTCACTTTCTCTAATTCAACCTTCTCAATTCCTGATCCATTCACGTAATTAGTACTTAAAGCATATAACCCGAACGGGCAGTAAGACGTGGTGATAAATAATAATATAATTACTTTCTGGTAACAAATAATTGAGCTTAATTAAGTTTTAATTTTTAAATAATGATTTCGACGTATTAGCTGAGTTAAAATCTATTATTATGATTATGATTATTATTATTATTATTATTAGCACCGCGTCTTACTACCCGTTCGGGTTATACGCACTTACGCTAATGTGTAATGTTAGGGTGATTGTGAGATGTAATGGAGGACCTACAATTTAACATTGGAATCCGAACCACGGTGGAGGCCTGGCATTCCCCACATTCACAAGATGTCTTGTCAGAGGTGAAGTAAGGGTTTGGTAATCAGATAAATCTGTGCCGGGACCGAGGATTGAACCCCGGCCGCCAGCATAAAAGTCTGTTAAAATCTATTATTATAATTTCATATTTGTATCAACGTCATCAGGAGCACCATTTAATAAGTTTTGAAACAATATAAAGGATTTTTCATTTTTACAAAAATCAATAAAGCGCTCACTTAGCGCATTTATTAGCAAGATAATTTGGTCAGAATGATTAATAGAAAGTTTAAACTTAGTCGATGTATTTTTTCCACAAATGATCACAATACAGAAAATGTAAGAAATTATTCTGATGTGTTTCTTGAATAGGTTCCGTTTCGCTTGAATTGATTTAAGTTAAAAAAAAAGTTCATGCACAAGTTTTCCATTTCCCTATAATCTTACATTGAAATAATTGAAAGGTTTAGTTATATCTGTTAAAAATGCAAGCTCCCACAACCAAATATGTTCAGAGATTTTTAGTACGGGTTTCAATTTTTCCGTCATAAATATGCCAAATTCATCTCGAAGCTCAAAAAAAGTGTCAACATCTGGCCGCGACTTAGTCACCGTGCTTTACTTTGGTACAACAAATCTTTGTACTTAGATTCAATCATTTCTAGATAACTTTCAAACTCACGATGATTTAATACAGCTTTTCTGATATAGTTTAGAAATAACAAAATACATGACAGGTTTTAAATCAATAATTTTTCCACATAATGTATACTGATGACTAATGCAGTGTAACTGAATTGTCTTCTAGATATTTTTACATAGTTTGTTAATGCATCCGAATAATTTAATACCGGCCATATTTCGCGTACCATTTGTAGTCACACACGTAAACTTTCTCAACCCAACTCTAGTTCATCAATTTGTTTCTAATACACTAAAAAATAGTTTTTCACCAGTCTATTCAATGCTGCTAAATATTCGGTTACCTCAAAGTTTTCAATAATTCCACGAATGAAAATCAGTAACCAAGCAATATGGCTCACCTATTTACTTTCATAATTTGTGAGTGAAAATTTAATAGAATTATTCACCATTTCTTTAATTCGTAGACTCATATCTAATCCTACATCCTCAATTGGCTTAGTAACTGTGCTTGAAGATTGACACCAGCTTATTTCATTACTTATCTGGACATTGCTCTTTAGTTATTGCTAAAATGGATTTTTAATACATTCAGCGTCTTGGGCAATTATTTTAGCAACACTGCAACTGGCTTTAAATGCGGTAATATTCTGATTCGAGCACTTTTAAAAAATATTCTGTTGAGCTACCAAGCTCTCTTTGAGTACTTGTAGTAATTTCTCAAGTGATTCTCGTTTAAGTCTGTTAAACTTCTATGTTTATTAATATAATATATTTTCAAGCTGTACTCCTTAAAAACCGCTACACATTCCATACTAATAAGACATAGGCATTTGTCTTTGACCACCACGAAGAAATAATCCCTTGTCCATTGTTGATTGATGACCCGGCATTTGATATACACTTTTCTCTTCTTTGACATCGACATATTTTTTAATAAATATGGAAACCATAATATGTGAGCTATGATATAAAAGAATGAACTTTAATACAGCTAGGAGTGACGAATAAGATTAAAATGATAAAAGATAATAAGATAAAACTTGTAAAATGTAATTGCGTTGAGCATCGACAAACTGTTGATGTCACTGTGCACTGTTCCCTGTGCTTACGTGATACAAAGGGTGCGATCAGTTCTTTCTGTCTCTGTTGCGGTTGCGATAATACTGCCATCTTGTTTTCTTGCTATAGCTATTAGCCATTCTTATTCTTTGGGTACCTACTAGTGTCGTCTCCACAAAGCATATGCCGCCGTAGACTCCCTTGTATGCAGGGCCAAATCGGAAACGTCCTACAGACCCTTAGTTCAACAGACACTTTATGAAATGTGGCTAGCAGGTTCTGAAGAACTGTACACCACAATATGGCTGTTTTGATTACGCATTTACAATATTTTTGCCAGCTGCATATGATGATAGGTATGTAGGTGTTTTGTGTACTGCATACATAACAAAAGCACCATAATTTTGGTATCCGTTATTCATTATTTGTTTTTGTTAAAGCGTCCGCGGGCTGGACCAGCCCGGTTGAATTGGGCCCGCAGGCTGTAGTTTGGTGACCCCTGGTCTAAGGCATCACTCTCGTGTTTGACTTGCCTTGCTGATGATGGGTAGATCGGGGCTCGAATCCCGGTTGGATCTACTGAGGGTGGTTTTTCCTCAATTGTTTCCCATTCTCCTTCCACGAAAATGCGGGTAGATCACCTCTAAAATGCTTTCTTCCCTATTCTTGCCCTATTAGAGTAATTATCATTATATGCGTATAACCTGAACAGTTATTAAGACGAGGTAATAAAAACATATACTGCTTATTTTTAAGTTTGACTTGTGTGGTAGCCCACTTCTGTGACCTCATGATCTAAAATGCTACTCTCACAATATACTAGACTGCTGATGACGGAAAGATCAAGGTTTGAATCTCGGTCGGGTGTACTGAAGAGGATTTTTCCAAAGTGGTTTTCCACTCTCCCTCCTCACAAATGCGGTTACACTTCATCTAAAAATAACATTTTTCATCCCTAAAACCACTATCGTGATTAGTACATAAGCGTATAACCCGAACGGGTATCAAGGCGTAGTGCTAAAACAACTTGTTTGGTGATATTCCTGCGGGCTTAAACTGTTTATACTTTATGGTTGGGTTTTCACCGCTCATCCTGTCGGTCGACTGAGTTCGAATTACTGTAACGATGGACATCACCTTCTAAAATACTAAATACCTCCACATTTATTTGTATAACTTCGTAATTTTGCGGACACAGAAAGACTATTCGTAAATATCAGTTGGGCTCAGCCTATTTCCAAATGTTTCTTGAACTATCGAGCCGGGTGTCAATATTTCTCCGGCCCTTCTAAGATATTTTCTTTTAAGTTGTATTTTTTTCAGTTTTTCATCACTTAATTGCATTAGCCAATAATGGCTGTTAACGTTGATTTCCCGTACCTACATAATTGTGTGGTTTAACTTGAGAATTTTAAACTCCTTTCACAGCTGAGAGTATTTAATACTTTTCTGAATGATTGTTGTCCTATAAGAATGTGAATTAATGGGTTAACATTACCAGGTCATCCCCCAACAGTAAGGCCTTTCTTCCAAATGGGAAATGATTATTTAATCGGAGTCATGGTTGACTCATCCGGTACTATCAGTTTGCCTCTGATGATGTTTGCATCATTCAATGTCATCCTAAAGCATGTTTTTGTTCTGCAATCAACGTCAAATACATTCCACTGCAAACATGTTCTTCCTTGTTCATATCCGACATATCTTTGATGGTTTCCGGAAGGTGATGTGGAGGCTTTCTTTACTCGAATTATTTCCAATTTTTGCCTTGTGGTATCAATATATTTTGTACATCTCAGAGGGCCAAATTTTCACAATCACAATATCAGGGAGTACGCTTATCGATTTTCCTGGTAAAGTCATCTGTGAAGATAACAAAGAAAGCTCATCCCAGCTTCTTAGCCTCGACCGATAAGCCAAGTACACAGATGAAGGTGAAAATATGCCAGAGAAGATATGACCTTTTCACTAAAACAGTTTCTTTCTATTAATGTTTCCTCCCACACTTTTCCAGTTTTAAGATGACTTTAATGAGAGTAGTCATTAATGTGTCTGAAATCTAAATACATTCTATGTATGTAAATTTAAGCTTAAATTAAATATGCATGTTGACGCTACGGCCAGGGACAGTCTAGCGTTAGAAACGCTGCGACAAAGATGCTCTAGTGCAGCGGCTACCAAAATTTCTTGATTCAGAACCCCTTTCACAAACACCTGAGTTGAACGAACCCCCTGATATACATCCTTAGCCAAGTACTTAATTTTATACCTAATTTTTACGAAGATTAGTTATTAGTTATAATCAAAATGTTTAATAACTTTAAATTAAACTAATATATCTCCGGTAGGTACTTTGGGATACCCTACCAAATATAATGTAATAATATTGGTATTACTTAAGTACAAGTTCAAATAACAGTATAAATTATTTAAAAAATTAAAACTTAAACTAAATAAGCAAAATAATGTAGCAGCGTTTTCTTATCTTTACTATCACAATATTATCACATTTCAATCTTTTTTTAAAAGTGGTATTGGAAATTGCTGCTTTGACATAACTGAAAATCACAAAATACCATGCCAATTAACGTTTCAAAATTGTTAACAAGTTTGAACAGCTACTCACCTCTTCACGCGCCTTAGTGAGAAGGATGTGCTTGCTTTGGATGGCACAGAGCTTTAAAGTCAGGAACCACAGATGATAAATAAAGTCTCAAGTCCCATTCAGCATTTAGCCTGGCTCTGTACATATTTTTTAAATAGGCATATGAAAAAAAAAAATTTCTTGCTCAAATACGTAGAAGAAAATGGTAACAAAGCTGCAATAGCTTTAGTCGCTAACACTTGGAACTTCTCCTTTAAACTTAACCAGACACCAATTAATGACAAAGATTTATAGCTTTCCTTTATTTCAAATTAAGTGGAAATTTCAAGGAGCTGCTCTTTTTCACTCACGCTTAATGTGGAGAGTTCCAAAACTAATGTCTCTGCCAACGGTTAAGGTTTTTCCAAGTTCCTTCAAGTGTTCTATAACCATGTTTTTAACATTTTCTTCCAAAGAACTATGATTTTCTACAATAAAGTCGTGAAGGGTATCAAAACACTCCGTTTGATTGCTAATTAAACACCTTTCCCAAAAGTTAATATTTTATGAGCAATTTGAAACAGTCTTGCACAGTAAAAATGTTTAAATTTGACCCCTGAAGATAGATGTTTAAACGGTTATTTTTCGAGAAAATTTCTGCTAAATAGGCAAAAGGTTGGAGCCACATTTTGATATTGCATGCACTTGACTTTGCGGAAGGGATGGATGATAAGAAAAACGAAAACTTCGTGTTTAAGCTCAAACAATCTTGTAAGAGTTCTACCTCGAGATAACCACCTACTTCAGTGTGAGACAATAAAAAGTTGCAAATGTTTCCCATTTCCTCACAAAGTGCTGCAAAACTCCGCCATTACAGAAATATTTTGTTGAACCCCACAGTTTGGGAACCGCTGCTCTTGGAGCCGTATACACGGTGACTGCATCCATACTTGACAAATAATTATTTGTGAACGAGGTGCATCATGGAAATGCAATGTGGAATTCAAAAAACACAAACTATGCACACAGAGATGACAAGAGAGAACTGTGTATGGAGGTAGCTGCTGCTGTTTTCCAGACTGCTTCTAATCATCTTCTTTTCTGTTGAAACACAGCAAATCAAATCTCTCTGCACTCATTCTGTAGTAATCGAAAAGTGTATCTGGACGTTCACGTAGTTTGATGACCCAAGTAAAGGACAGCCTGGAGCTGTTTATTGACTGCACACTATAGTTCCGAACTTTCTTCTTTTTCAGATGACTCGATACAGCTAGAGTGAGCAGTAAATCATCTTAACTCATTGTCGAAATTGTCCCTGTTGAAAGAGCCCGAGGTAACTGTGTTTGATACGACAGCGTGTCACCATCTAGCGGCCAGCCGTGCTTTCATTATGTTCGCAGCATTTCTGTCACAGCATCCGGAACACTAGCCTGTCCTCGGCCTACCTGTATGAGTTTTGTTTGTCAAACACTATTTTTATTTACTAACATGATTATGAAACAACAAAGCTATAAGCACAGGTCACTCACTCTATTATCATCTGCAGTTTCTTTTTGGATTTGGCATTGGTTTTCTATTATAATTTCTCCTTGCTTTTGAAATCCAAATAACATGCCGACGAATTGTAAATAATATTATTAAATAAGTAACTTTTTTATATAAACAATTTTTATCAACTTTTGAATTTGAAAGTTTCGTGCACCTTTTGAGTGGGTCCTTTACAATTTTATAAATAATTGTCAGGTTTCTATTTCATTGAGAATTACTAGCAATTATCTGAACATATATACATCCATACAGATACCATTGGACTTTTATTGATATAGATAGTAGACAAATGGTAGCTCAAAATCGACCATGTATTAAAAAGTGATAATAGTATTAATATTTAAAACATGACCGATTCCTTTAGACATTGACCCTCCGAGCTCTATTATAGTGATGTTCGTATTTTTTTTAATGAAAGCTTAAACACACAGGAAATATAAAAAAAATATTCAAAACTATTCAAAGGGGGACATTTTTAATTTTATATTGAAATTATAATAGGAATATATATTATACCCATACAGGATGCCTAAAAAAAGCCAGTTGGGTACACATTCTTACAGCCCACAGCTAATGTTTTTTTTTTGTTTGTTTTAGGTATAGTCCATTATAAATTATGGCTGGAAGAAGATTAAGCTTTGAAGAAAGGAAATTCATTATAACGTGCTATTGGAAGTGTGAGAACATTGTGTAAATGCATGGATGTTTCAGAAGGAAGTTTTATTTAAAGAGATCCACCAACGTTGTTTACGATTCCCCGTATTAGAGATAAGTTTGAAGCAGACGGAACTGTTCAAGACGTCCACAAAAATAGGAGCCGTTATGGTAGAGGACAATTGAAAGGTTACATTCCAACTTTGGTCCATACCTTCAATGTTGACCACCCTGACCGAATAGTTAAATTATGTGAGTAGTAGTAACTGTCAAAATATTTAGAACACCCAAAATTTTCTTTGGGGGGATGCGGCACAATTAGTCTCCATAATCTCCACTACTGGACAACGGAGACGCCGTATGTTGTAGAGACACACCATGTGAATTTACCAGGAGTTGCAGTGTTGTGTGGATTGTCAGCATTGGGCCTAATTGGACCATTATTTTTTGACAACACTATAACTGCGCCTTTTATTTGAACTTGCTACAAGATTCCGTCATGCCACGCATTTGCGAGATGTTTGCCGATGAAGAGGACTTTTATTTTCAGCGAGATGGAGCACCTCCCCACTACCATCATGATGTAAGGACTTAGCTTGATGAAAATTTTCCTAACAAATGGCTTGGGCAGGGAGGTAGCATTGTGTACCTCTATTTTTCACCAAACCTCAGGTCATTGGACTTTTTATAATGGAGATATCTATAAGAGAATGTTTAGCGTGCAAAACCGACCACAGTAAGTTAAATGAAAGCAGCCATTGAAAAAGAATCGCTCATATCACAAGTGAGCTGTTTCATGGTGTTTGACACTCTGTAGAATGACGCTGTCCACAGGATCTGGACCAGAACGGCTCCCAGTTTGAACAGAGGGTATAGACCATAGTAATTATACGTGTGCCTCTTGCCTTTAAATTATAAATCTTTATGACCTTAATTGCTAACTATATTAATAAATACTTTTAAAGTGTACACACTTGTTTGAGACACTCTATTAATTGAATTTCCAATGTATATCTATATATTATAAATTCTACAGATGAAAGCTTTTGTGCAGAATTGACACATGTGACGTCAATAGGTCAGCTAGTAATGGTATAGACTAGAGCTGATATTTCATATTTATTTAACATGGTGATATTGAACTCTATTTTATAATCCACACACGACTTACACACTTATTTAACTTAGAACCCCACTAATTATCCCTTAGCCTTCAACCCTAGTAGGTCAAATATATTTAATAGTCTTAGTAAAAGAACGCAAGATCCTTAAAGTTAGAGTAGGATTATGATAAGGAAAAAACCTCCATGGCATTAGCCCGCAATCGATACACATACCGATCAAGAGGCCGTAATCTGTTGGTGAAGATAGTGAAAACTCTGCGGATATAGGGTGTCATGTGGTCAAAACGACGAGCCATTAATTTACGATAAGAAAAGCTTTTAAAAAATACAAACATGTTTTTTGTGGTCGACATTCAAAAAAATAGCATAATGGTTTACCAAAGAGCGTAAATGAAATAATCGCCTATTATAGAGATATAGTGAATAAATGAGCATCATGGTTTCCAAAGATCATTACGGTTCACAAACATATGCCGACAGAAGTTGTTTATTTTAATTATCATGTCGCTCCTGGTTCATGTATAGGTGCAAGCTTAGACTTCGATTTTTGGCCATGTAATCCTACCGCTATCGATCCACCTTACTTTTAGTGTTTTTTAGTTTTATGATTTTTTCATCTGCCTATAGGCTACGAAATTAAAACTTCCTACCATAAAGAATTAGAAAAAAATGATTTAGCAATTTTAATGCCCTACCTTTCATCCATTTCCAGGCCCCCCATTCTGAAAGTCCAAATTTTCCAACTTTGATGGGTGTTCCTTTAACTAAATTTCCAAATTTAAATTCTTTTCAATAGTAAGTTGTGTATTTTGTAGTTTTAGAGAGATTTCAAGCTACTCCTACCCTTTACCAACCAATTTTGGTTTCCTCATTATCATTTTGAAATTTTAATACTTATTTGGTTACCTGGTATGACTATTTTACGTACCTGCCAAACTTCAATTTTCAATCACACAGAAAAACGTGTTCTACATATGTTATGTTAATTTTGAGTTATTCCATTTCCCATGCTACCATTTATTTGGACATCACTCGGTTATCTGAGAAGATATATTCACGTACGTGCTCAATTTCAATTTTATTTCACCGTGAAGTATTTTTTCTAACAATTTAGGAAATTTTGAGCCTCATTTCTTGGAACTAGTTTTGAAATTTAAAATTTTCAGTATTTTTTTATTTTTGATAATTTATAGCAGCCGTACTAACTGATTACAAGTGTTTAGATTTTCTACCGCACTTAATAAGTATTTTCTACTAGTTTTTGAAAATCTTCGCCCTCCTTCAACACATATCTTGATATATATATTTTTTAATCATCCTTTTCTAGTTACTTGCTAAATTTATATTTTCTACCATACCTAAAAGTGTTTTTTCTTATAAGATTTGAAATTTCTTCTCATCGCCCATTTCACTGACTCCATTACTACCCCCTCGCATTTTGTAATTTTAATAATTCTGTGCTTTTGGAGTGGTCTTTTTACTATCTCACAAAATTTTACTTGTTTACCAAATCAATAAGGGGTTGATGATTTTATTTTTGCAAACTTACAGTCCTGGACATTCTTCGTACTCCAAATTTAAATTGAAATGTTCAGACTTCTCTGTCCCTTCTATTGAATAAAATATTTAAATTTTCTACCATACCAAAAGTTTTTTTTATTTATTTTTTTAATTTGATGGGGAGGGGGGGGGGAACCCGTCCCATTTTATGTTTCTTCTTTTTTAAATTTAAGAATGCTAGACCTTCATTGTAACTTAAGGTGGTCCTTACACCTTCCTAACAAATTTCAATCTTCTACAACATCTTTATGGAAATTTCAAATCCCCCCAATTTTTAACCAACCCCCACTCATAAAGATACTAATAGTATCACTAATTTTATGATTTGGAGTGATCCTCTCTGGCGTGCTTAGACATTTCCATTAGGGGGCGGGGGGATTTGGATTTTACCAAACTCCCTCCCTTTCTCTAGTCTTACACCAAAAATCTAATGTTCATATTGTATAAATAATATTCTCACCCCCTAAATCTCTTCATATATAAAGACAAAATATCTGACTCATTCCTTCACGGGTGCATCCCCGTATCTCCTGAACCCTCCTAGACATCCGATAAGAAGGGTCTTGGCAAAATGTCAGCCCCTAAAGGGATAAAACAGAGGTAGGAACATTTTCAAAGTTATAACTTAATCTTCCAAACAGTTTAAGTTGGAATTATGAAATTTTGCAGGGAAGTTTTTTTTTAGGTAACAGCTTGGAAATGTTTATGATTTTTTTGAAATTTAACTCTTAGGAGGGTGAAACTGGAAAGATTTAGTTTTTTAAATAGTATCAACATGTAAAATGAATCGAAGTCCACGTGAAGTACGGACTATTGGCTTGTCTAATATACTTACATCATAGACTCTGCCTTAAAATATGAGTGAAGAATAACCCTGGGCACGGGACGACTCTTGGATGACTCTGTGGTTATAGCAGTGGCGTACTAAGCCAAAGGTCCCGGTTTAGATTCCCGTGTCCAGGTGTCATTTTTTAATTTTCAGAAGATAATAAAAACATTCTAAAATACTTTAGATACAAATATACACATTACTTAGTAAAATATTTTATTTACAAATAATTAATAACGTAGCTAGTATTGATATAATTCATTAGCTAACCACCCGTTCTTGGACGGGAATATTCTATAACAGGTATCTATATCTCGAAACCTTCCAAAGGTGCTCCAATGAGATTACGATAAGTATAAGCTGAGAAAAGGTCCAAAAAGTAAAGTTTTGTAGGCACCATCTTGAAACAAAATGGCGGCGGTGGATATCAATAACCAGCCCAAGTGTTAATCGGACGTTCGAGCTATGTCCATTTCCTTTCAACATAATCCGTTTAGTGTTTTTCCCATTAAAGGGTAACAGACATACAACTCATTCTTCTCTACTACAATATTGTTTTGTTTCCAACCCATTTTTTAATTTATTTTAAAAATTTAATCAAAAATTTAAAATGAAATATTTAAATTTAAGTTCTCTGCGTGCTGTATAATTATATCGCGCATTGCTCATGACAGACAAACAAATTCTTCATTTTATAAATACATACAAATTCGGAATATGGCAGAATTATACAAAGCATTAACACAAATATAACCACTATCATAAATTGGTTCACAGACACAAATTACATTCTAATTACACTAAGCTTTAGAGATTTTCAATCATTATATCAACGTCCAAATTTGTCACAGGGGTTTGTTTAATATATGGACGAATAAACTTATCCAGGTGGTCCTGAATCATTATAGATAAAAGTTTACTCTTGATTTACCTAAATCAGTTTAGAAAAAGCTCAGTCACAAGAGGTACCTACTAGTTACATGAGTCATGGTAACGTCTTTGGTAGCCTTCATAAATATATTTTCCGCATCAATGGTCTGGAACTAGTCCAGCAAGTGTACCACAACACGCATCTTTGTTACATTATTTTAGAAACCTTATTTCTACTTTTAATTCCTTAAAATAAAGGCCAAAATTCTTGAAAAAAGCAAATTATGCCAATGTAAATTTTAAATTTCTTATCTTCTTAGGTTGTAACATTTTTTTTAGGTAAAGTACTATCGTGAAATAAGGCATTGACACATTTATATCAATTTCATTTTTCTTTATTTCAGCAACGTGTTTGTGTTCCTAGCTATCAAGCATCAAGCCACTGGATTTTGTTTAACCGCCGGTATTTTAAACTTATTTTTTTCACGCGTCTTTAAAGTTGTACTGTAAGCCTCATCGAAAAAAGTATCATCAGCACGCTTTGCACTAAATGTTCATGATTGTCAAGAGATTCATTCGATACTCTTTAGGTTCTTTGTCGACCATGAGAAGCTTCATTAGAATGCTAGTCCATTTAAATTATATTTATGAATGTTTGGTGGTTTTATTCCTTTCCAGAACAGTGTGCACGATAGCAAATAACTGGCAAAATGCAAGAATAGACAAAACTACAGATTTAAAGAATGTGCAATGCAATATACCGTACATACAAATATAGTTTGATTGGCCAAAATGGGCCCACTATTTTTATGTATTTTATTTATTTGAGGTATTAACGTGCACTTTCTGAAACCACTTATTACATCAGCACACGAGAATGTCTATGAGCGAGAGCAAAAGATGGCGGGAAAGGTATTTTCACATACCCTCCAGGTTTCTTATATGTACTATATTCGACAGACTTAAATGCCATCAACCTCGGCTGGGTTTGAATCCACAAACATTTGGTCCTGAGGCGAGCATTTTACCCCAAGACCACCGACGTCGACCAGGGTGCATTGTCAAAACGCACCGGCAGCACAGATAATCGGGTCAATATGGAATTTTCCATTACTATTTTTAAAGTGTTTAAAATGGACTGTGTATTATTAGCCAAAAATTGCTGATTTATTTTGATCGTCATCGATGGAGGTACGAGTAGTGTAAGTGGGACCTTTATAGTGTTTAGAATAGGAATGGGGGTATCATCAGCCGAAACAAGATACGTTTGAACGACTTGGACTCCCAAGCCAGGTATTATTCGATTGGGTCCTACTCCAAAGAATGGTTGAAGTTTCTAAAAGCTATTTAGAGGCGTCATTTTCCGGATTTAAAAAAAATACACGACGCCTTTAACACCATTTAGAATGCTTCAGATATTCTATCACACTTCAAAGTTATTTTTCTCTCTATACAACCCTTTCTTATTTCCCGGATTCTCATTAAAAAAACTCAATTTTTCGAACTTCCCTCTACCTACCCACCAAATATTCATTTTATTTTTATTTTATTTTATTTCATTTTTTAAACTGTTTGGAAGTTTAAGTTATAACTTTGAAAATGTTCCTACCTCTGTTTTATCCCTTTAAATTGTTTTTAGCTTTGACCCTTCCCTCCCCCCAATTTGTTCGAGCCCCATTTTAAAATTTACCATTTTAAACATTTTCTGGTTATATGGGGCAAAGCCTCTACCTTTCAGCCAAATTCTAAATTTCCAACTCACCTAAAAGTGGCTTGTCTTTTTTGGGCACACACATGCACTTTCTGCTTTTAAAATATGGTTGCAAACCCGTGCTCAAATTGTGCAATACTTAGGTAAAAATAGAAACATTATAATTTTCTTTAGTAAATAATTTGCCAAAACTAAAGAAAATAAAGTTTTCTCTCGAACGAAAAAAAAAGAGATGTAAATTTTAGTTTTAAATAATATTTATTTAAAAATGGAAACCTTATAACATAGGCTAATTGAGGCATTTTTACAAAGTGTTAAAGTAAACCTCAGTATAGACAACATTATTTGTTACAATTTTGTCTGATGGCAAAATATTTTGTTCGCCTCCTTTTCATTCCTCGATAAAGATCTTGGCTCCATTAGTAGCGTCTGGGAGTGAGGAAGGCTGGAGGGGTTTGTGGAAGGAATTTTTTCGGGTAATGTCTTAAGGGATTACCCCCCCCCCCCTCCAGGGGATGGGC
>CABEEJ010006386.1:29323-40117 GCA_901482245.1 Timema douglasi
GGGGGGTCTAGGATGGCTCTCTGTAAAAATGGTAATTTTAATAGCGATTGCCCATCTTCACGTTAAAACCTTTCTATTAAAGTCCTCATTTGTAAAGTTAGATCCATAAAATAGGTCAATATTGGGTCAACTTCGATGGCCTTGGTGTAAAGTGCTCGCTTCAGGATCCGTTGTTTGTGGGTTCAAACCCAACTTGTGTTGACGGATTATTCTTGAGCTATAAAAATCCTGATATAATCAGTCGATTAAGAAAGTGCTCATTAAATACCTTAAATCAATAAAAATAAGTGTCTATATTGGCTCCAATAAGAATATATACTTTCCTATTTAGAGGTGAGCTTATAATAATATCTTGAATTCGAATCTTAAATTTTCTTTAGAGACTCGAATCCTAATTCGAATCCACGATTTTTTTTTTTAAATGTACAATTTTAATTAAAGTGAAAAAAAATTAAATTTGAATTAAAAAATTTGTTTAAATCTAACTACCATTGTCAAATTATAATTTGTTACTCATGTTTTTACCTCATAAACAAAAATAGAAGAATTTCTTAGTAAGTGAACTATATCAATACAACTTTGTCCTTTTTTGTGAGGTTGTTTTCTTCCAACTATACAAGTCTATATAATTCATTTTATCAAATGCTTAAAATTGTAATATTAGACATAGGTCAAAGTCTTTGTTGTATTTGAGAATTATTTAAATACTTTTTATGAATCTAGAATCTCTCTAATACTATATGATTCGAGCTTCCCATCGCTAATATATTTAAGATTAAAGTAGTTTTACACCTGGTTTTAAATAGATTGATAGGGCACATAATCTATACCCCACCTAACCCTCCCCTTCATCACTTTTCTCCTCTATCCAAACGAACCAAGAAGAACTAACTATACCCTGATTTTGGTTGGAATAACAGTAGAGAAATTTCAAACATATTTCTTTGTGACCAATATTAATAACACTCGATTTTAATTTTTTATTTGTGTTATTCTATTGGTATAGATAATATCTATAAAAAGTGATGGCAGATAGCATGTATTGATGTATGAAAATATTAAATTAGTTTTAGTAATTTTAGTAACTAGCTTCTACTGCAAAACTCAGAATATACAAAACCATAATTTTACCGGTTGTTCTCTATGAGTGAGAAACATGGCCTCTCACCTTAAATGACGAAAAAACTATTTAGTGTTCGAAAACAAGGCGCTTAGGAAGATATTTGGTCAAAAATGGATGAAGATATTGGGTAGGGGAGGAGGCTACATATTGACGAGCTTCATACCCTGTACTCCTCACCAGATATTGTTAGGTTGATAACATCTCGCAGGTTATGATGGGCAGGTCACGCAGCGTGGATGGGGGGGGGGGGGNGGGGGGGGGGGGGGGGGGGGGGGGAGTATCTAGAAACGCGTTCAAGGTATTGAATGGCAATCGCAATGGGAAGACCCAGATGCAGATGGGAGAATAACATTTGGATATACCTGAGAGAGACAGGGTGTAATGATATAGAATGGATAGCATTAGCTAAAGATAGGGAGAGGTGGCGTACTTTTGTAAATGCGGTAATGAAATTTCAGTAAGTAATTAACCTCTACTGTTCTTCCTACCGAAATCAGATTATAGGTGCAAACGTATTGTAAATTGCAAAACATTCATAGTCTACAGTCAACAAAAATGATTTGCCTGCTCTCAGCTGATATGTTTTTATATCTATTGTATCTACTTATCACAATTTTGTTTGTTCATCGCATATTGCAATCTAGTATATCCGAATATTTACACTAATGTGTAAGGGTTGGACCAGGTTAAGTACAGAGAAAATGTACTTACATTTGAGTGGAGGAGGAGTGGTGGGATGCAGGAAAAAACAACACTACAATGCATCCAGGCTGGATTCAAGCCAAGACCTTCCAATTACAAGAAAACTAGACCAGATGAGTCCAATATCTCGGCCCACACGTCTACAACTGTATTGTTTTTAATAAAACTGTGGTTAACTAGCCTATCACTTAAATATACACAATTTTTAGATGGGTAGAGGGGTTTTATGACAAGGACTTATTTTCTCTCAAATTTATATGTTACTTTACCTCTCAACTTAGTTGAAATAAATTATAGTAATTTGAAACTACGTTTATCGGTGAACACGTGGACTAAAGCGCCAACACATTATGAATTGTTTTCCCCCTGACAGGGAGGTTGGAGCTCGAATCCCAGCTGGTTGTATTGAGGTAGTTTTATTTTTAAATGGGTTACTCACTCTTTCTCCTTGCAAATTAGGGTAGATTTACTTTACATTTCCCCTTCCTTACCCCTACCCTTTTAGTAATTAAATTCAGATATCTTGAACAGTTACCAATACGTGGTGGATGAAAAAATAATAACTTGGAAGAAGGTATGGTACAGTTATATTTGTTATGGGAAGAGCCTTATCTAACAGCAATAAAAGTTACTAGATCTACTTTCACGTATTCATACATCACGTAATGTGATCTGCAGCTGTCACTTCTGCTAGATATTATCATCAACACTTATAAAATAACACAATATACTATTAGAGTGATACTAATGTTGACCGCAGGTTAGTACATTTTTTATTTTCTAAAATTTATTTCCACCAGAATTTTACTATAGCTCTTGTAACCTTCTGAGCCTATAGTAAGGTTTCGGCTGGAAGGACTTTCTAGAAAATACAAACACCTTTTTATTGCAGTCAAAATTGATAAAAATAATATTATTTTATTAGTAGTAGTATTATTATTTTACCAGTAAACCTTTACGAAACTTTCGCACATTCAACCTTCCCCCCCCCCTTCCTCCCCAAAAATATTTAGTCTTTGGTTGGGTTGTTGAAACTAAATGCTCAGCGAGGTGTATACACAAAATAGCAAAGAGAGTCTTTTTTCGGTAATTAATACAAACATAGTGTTAGATTTTTCTTTTAAATTGTATTTTAAACAAACAATATGTTTTAACGGAAACTGAATATGCTATGCCAGAAGTTGATAAAAAAAATCCTATCCACTGATGCAGTATTCATCGCTGTAGGCTTTGTATTAGTTGAGAAAAAGGGATGTTGACAACAAAAATAATATAGGATATGTATTTGTAATTTATATGAAAAGTGACAGTTGTAGATCATATGGCTTGGCGTATGAATTTATTAAAGCAGTGGTATTAAACTCTTTTTTTTTGTCTGCGTACCCTCAGATAGAATTTCTCTTAAACTTTGTACCCACAAAGTGGTTGGTGGATAATACATGTTATTAATATTCTATAATCTACATCTAGCAGAGAGAGAGAGTGAGAGAGAGAGAGAGAGAGTGAGTGAGAGAGAGAGAGAGAGAGAGAGAGAGAGAGAGGGAAATAAAAATAAAAATGATGCTCCCTAATCACATGTTATTACGTCCAGATCTTTTGTGGCTAACCCTAAATATGGCCTTGATAATTCGGCATTTATAGTTAAATTATATATAAATAATACATTTTACGTACCCCCAAGATGTCTTTATGTACCCCCGGGGCTATGTGTACCTCAGGTTGAACACATCTGTATTAAAGTAGTTCTGGTAACTTTTGTATCAGTTACAATCCTTTATACCAGAATACTACTATACCTCTCTACCACGATTCTACTAAAGATTACTTTATATCCTGTCTAGGATTCGAACCCGGCTCTCCTAGACCTTGACCGGAGCTCAACGTCTAGACTATAGTACTCACGGATGTGTTATTAAAAGCAAAAAGAATGATAGCTGTTCGTTAGATCCAAGTCGTAAATTGAACGAGATACATGTTGGCCTCCCACCTTCACTCGATTACATTAAAACCTTTACTCTGTACCAGGGCTGTGTAAAAAGTATCGAAACCTTATTAATATCGATACTTCACTTTCTATTCCGTTAACTTTTTACTCGATACTTTTGTTACGATATTCGATATTATGAGCACTTAAACTCTGGTTTCGGATGGAATAATAATTTAAATAAATGAATTATAATAGGTACTAAACATGCACTTTCTGAATCTACAGTTTATGTCAATACACGACTAATTGAGATGGGTCGAATACTATATTTCTCGAATCTAAATCTTAAAAACTTTATTTCGAATCTTGAATCCAAATTCGAATCCTCGGATCATTAAAAATGTAATTAAAAATAAAGTTGTTTAAACCTGGTGCCACTGACAACTGTTTTGTTTATCATGTCTAATACTTCATTAACAACAAAGAGGACATTTTTTTAGCAAATTATTAATACAATGTTTTACTTTTTTGTGATTTTTTTTTCTTCTCAACTACACAGATATATGTAATTCCTCCAACAAATTGCTTAAAAATGTTATTTGAAGTCAATGTTTTCATTATATTTTAGATACATTTTTGAGATTTTTACGAATTTCGATTCTTTTGAATACTATAGGATTCGAGGAATCGAGAATTCAACCGTTCCGTCTCAACTTTTAAACTATCTTAAATCTAGAAGAGACACAACACACAGCCCCCCCTAGATGTTAATTTATCACCGTGAAAAAGGAAACCTTAATTTCACTTATGATACATTTTTTGGCCATGCTGGGAATCAAACCCGGGACTCTCATCTAGGTATGTAGACACGCTACCGACTGAGATAGTGTCAGACAGTTTATTTAGTAATGATGTGTTTGTCTTTAGTAATGTGATATTTTTAAACCCACAAAGTGAGAGCTTAGCTATAAGTTCCTGCTACTTCTTGGAAAATGTTCCCAGCACATAACTACGATCTAACTTACAATATTATTATTATTATTATTATTATATTTTAAATGGTTTAGTACCAGGTAAGGCAAAATTTATATTATATTCCAATAGGTGTGTTCACTGTTACTAGATAAGTACGCACATTCTAAGCATATAATATAAATAAAAACATAAGCATTTCATTTCGTAACAGCCAATAAAAACATTTATTCAGATGTAAACTCCTATTTATTATTTCCATTACTAATGGCATCGATAATTTAATAAATGAATAGTGTGTCAATACATTTCCTAGAGCACATCCCGATTCTCTATCGTTACCCACAGATTCCCTCTAGGTAGGCGCTCTACTGTCAACACTCGCTAGTAACTCAAAGCCGTCAGCCGTCAGTCAGCACCAAAGAAGTCATGAGGCTACTGTAGCCATTCTCCGCGTATCTGAACTCAGTGGTCGCAGGGTATAATGAGTTACTACCAGCAACGGGCAGATATTTGGTGTTTGAACCCCGATCGGGTGTACTGAGTTTTTATTAAATTGTTTCACTCCTACCCCGCCCCCTCCTTTCCCACACAAAACACGTAAACGTAGGTACAGTTCCTCTAAATCCTCCCTTCCTCACTCCTAATCCATTAGTATTAATACTTGGATAGTCTAAAAGTATAAAAACACACACAAAGTTTTTTTAAATCACCGCGTCCTATTACCTGTTATTATTATTATTATTATTATTATTATTATTATTATTATTATTATTATTATTATTAGCACCGCGTCTTACTAACCGTTCGGGTTATACGCACTTACGCTAATGTGTAATGGTAGGGTGATTGTGAGATGAAATGAAGGACCTACAGTTTAACGTGGAATCCGAACCACGGTGGAGGCCTGGCATTCCCCACATTCACAAGATGTCTTGTCAGAGGTGAAGGAAGGGTTTGGTAATCAGATAAATCTGTGCCGGGACCGAGGATTGAACCCCGGACCCCCAGTACAAAGTTTGACACCTTATCCTTAGACTATCAGGTCACCTCTATTACCTGTTCAGGTATACTTACGAGTGTATATAATAATTACTCTAAGGGGGTATGGATAGTAAAGGAAGCGTTTTAAATGTAATCTAGCAGCATTTGCCTGGAAAGAGAGTGAGAAATCATTTAGGAAAAACTCACTCTCAGTAGGTCTGACCGGAATTCAAACCCCGATCTCCCCATCATTAACAGACCAGCACTCGGCCACTGAAGCGGATCAAAAAACGAGGTTTTATTTTGCACCACGTCTTACTACCTATCCGGGCTATCCGCGAATTCACACTATTCATTTATAAATGAAGAGAGAAGAGTATGAGTGAAAATGTACTAGAATTTGCATGGAGAGTTAGATCTGTAAGCAATTTAGAAAAAACTACCCTCACTACACTCGCGAGGGTTTCGAACCTCAACCTCCCCGACGCAGATATAGCCTACCAGACCAGATGATTTTTTTTATCAACGCGTCTTACTATCTATTTGATTTATACACTTATGTACTAATTAGGTTAATGAGTTAAGGATGGGGAAGGTTGAATTTAGTAAAAGTGTAACCACAATTTTGTATGTATAGGTTTCGTTCACATCCAGCTAACCAGCTAGCTTGGTGCTAGTGCTGAGTTTGTAACCCGCACCGGTAGCCACGGGGTCTAGGATGTCAGTACACAATAGCCCTAACTGCTGATTACGTGGTGGTTAAGGTTCGAATATCTGCTGGGTGCATTAGGCTAAGTGGTTCTCCCATTATTTTTACCAAGAATAATACAATGCACGAGACTTTTTGGCTAAATCGATAAAAGACCTAATGATTTAAATCGATTCAAGGCTTATGAATAGCGAATCCGTAATTGGAGCTCGAAAGTGTATTGCTGCACTTACAAAAGTACGTCACCTTTCCCTATCTTGAGCTAGCTATATCCAGTCCAACTCATTACATCCTATCCCTATATTGAGTTAGTTCTAGGCAGTCCACCTCATTACAACATATCCTTATATTGGGTTAGTTCTATTCAGTCTAGTTCAATACAACCTATCCCTATCTATAACTAGTTCTATCCGGTCCACCTCATTACATCATATCCCTATCTTGAGATATTTCTATTCAGTCCCCCTAATTACACCCTATCCTTTTTTATAGCTAGTTCTATTCAGTCCACCTCATTTCATCATATATTTATATTGAGATAGTTCTATCCAGTCCACCTCATTACATCCTATATCTAGATATGAATAGGTATATCCAGTCCACCTCATTACATCATGCCCCTATATTGAGATCATTCTAGCCAGTCCACCTCATTACATCCTATCCCTATATTGAGATCATTCTAGGCAGCCCACCTCATTACACCCTATCCCTATCTATATCAAGTTCTATCCAGTCAACTCATTATATCATATCCCTATCTAGAGCTGGTTCTATCCAGTCACCTGATTACGCGCTATCCCTATCTTGAGCTAGTTCTATCCGGTCCACCTCATTACATCATATCCCTATCTTGAGATATTTCTATTCAGTCCCCCTAATTACACCCTATCCTTTTTAATAGCTAGTTCTATTCAGTCCACATCATTACATCCTATATCTAGATTGGGATAGGTATATCCAGTCCACCTCATTACATCATGTCCCTATATTGAGATCATTTTAGTCAGTCTACTTCATTACATCATATCCTTATCTAGAGATAGTTCTATCCAGTCAACTCATTATATCATATCCCAATCTAGAACTGGTTCTATCCAGTCACCTGGTTACGCACTACCCCTATCTTGAGCTAGTTTTATCCAGTCCTTTTCAATACATTCTATTTATATACGGAGCTAGCTCTATCCAGTCATTACATCATATATAATTCAGGTCCATTCTGCATTTAGGTCTTTCCAATAGTACCTTCCCATTGGGTTTACCAGTCAATGCCCTTAAAACGCTTTTAGTTTCTTCCATTCGCACTCCATGTTCTGTCAACCGTAACCTGCGAGATTTGAATACCCTAACAATGTCTGGTGATGAGCACAGAGCATGTAACTCATCAATAAGTAACTGCTCAATTTTCCATTATTTTCATTCCTTTTTGGACCAAATAATTTCCTAAGTACTTTGTTTTCAAACATCCTAAATATCTTTACATCATGTTATACAACTATAAAGAAAAACTGGTGAAACTTTTTTGGTATAATTAGAGTTTTACATTTCTTAGTAAAAAGCTAGATGCTATCAAATTACTGATCAAATATTAAGCATGCATTTACCGAAAATATTATTTTCCTAATTTCCAATCTAATATCGTCCTTGCTAGTGATAACTGTTCTTAACTATTTAAACTCATTAACCCTGTCAAATGATATGTTGTTCACAGTAACCTCTAAATTATTGTCACCAATCTGTGTTCTCTGTGTGATCATATTGTAAGTCTTCACATCGTTCACTTTTAAACCTATTTCCCTACTAGCCTCTAATAAAATGTCTGCATTTCTGGTAACAGCTTCCTTACTATTGCCCAACAAAGCTAAATCATCTGCATATTCTAATAGCTGCACTGTATTATTATTATTATTATTATTATTATTATTATTATTATTAGCACCGCGTCTTACTAACCGTTCGGATTATACACACTTACGCTAATGTGTAATGGTAGGGAGATTGTGAGATGAAATGGAGGACCTACAGTTTAACGTGGAATCCGAACCACGGTGGAGGCCTGGCATTCCCCACATTCACAAGATGTATTGTCAGAGGTGAAGGAAGGGTTTGGTAATCAGATAAATCTGTGCCGGGACCGAGGATTGAACCCCGGCCTCCAGCATAGAAGTCTGACACCTTACCTCTAGACTGCGAGGACACCCTGCACTGTATTGTTTAGTGTCAAACCCAACCTTTGCTCTTACATTGGCCTAATGCTCTAATGCTAGATAGAATATCGATGAGGAAAGTGCATTTCCTTGTTTCAATATATTATAATTATATACTAGTATAATAGTAAAAATATTAACATTTTACACTCAAATAAAACACAAAGGTGAGGCATGTAAAACTCGTTTGACCATAAGGGCTATACTTAATAATGAAAATAACGAAGGGCCGCTTTTCAGAATGTTTAATATTGTCACCATCTTAAATGGAAAAATATCAATTTTTAAATCCTTATTATAACAAAAATAAAATTAAGATTACATAAAATGTTAAGACTATTTTTTTTTTACCAAATATTTGAAACTTTTTATTTTCATCAAGTGTTTGAGTGGCTTTAGAGTCCATATTGAAGTCACGTTAAAAATAGTTGATAAATGCGTATCGGTAAATGTGATCACTCGGCTGTTTGATCCTTTTCATGAGCAGAAACACACTTGTGTGCTGACAAATATTGTACATATTTAGTACGCAAATTTAACCATTGTTAGGAATCGATCTTTGGTGAGTAATGAGTAAAATTTTGGACCCCAATCTCAACATGCTTGACATCACCAAATAATAATTTTCTAATGTTTATTTTAGTCTCGTCAGTGTGCCATTCAAAAAATTGCCGTAGATTTGCCATCCCTGGTCTAAGGCATCACTCTCGCAATATATTAGACTGCCGATGACGGGGAGATCGTGGTTCGATCCCGGTCGGGTGTACTGAGGGTGTTTGAAAAAAATTGTTTCATACTTTCTCTTAGCGCAAATGCACGTACAGTTCCTATAAATTCAACCCTAATGCTTAGCACATTAGAGTAATTGGTATATTGGCGTATAGCTGGAACAGATAATGAGACACAATTACAGTTCTCTTCTCGTTTCTACTACAACGCTTGGTGGTTGAATGTGTAACTAACGACGGGTCTGCCAGGGACCAGGTACGTTAATACCTAAATATTTCAATATTATTATCTAAGCGTTTAAGAATACATTACCTTGCCCTAGGATTCAATAGTCTGAAATATTTACCGAAAAATGCTCATCTCTAATCTCTATTATTTGTTTATATTTTATTTTTAATAAAAAATCAATTAGTTAATATAAATAATTGTAAGGTTGACTTCAGCACTCATTATCCTCCATTCCTAATCATCCCTTAATACACTGTTTGATGGCTTTATGTATACAGAATATGCAATAAGATTTAGGTGGGTGCCGCCTCCTTCAAACCAACCCCTTCACCCAATTTGTGGGCTGAAGCCTCCCTCTGAAAATTTACCAAAATATTTTCGTGACAATTTATCAGAATATCTTCTTGAAAATTCTCTTGTTGAGAATTTTTCAGAATTTTTCATTTCTATTCCTCGTGCCCGTTGATGTGAGTTTTGTTACCTCTAGTCTCAAATGAGAGATGCCACACAGTATAGGAAGGAGGAACTTTCAAAAAATACAAACATACTCTTACCGGTCGTTGTTGATAATATGTTGCTGTATTGGTTTTATTTATTTGTGTTGATATTATCTATGAAATTTGACAGTTGCAGAATAAATTACTTTATGCACATTATAAATATATGAAATAATTTTAGTAACTTTTATAACCATAAAAAAAATTCCTTCGTGTTTAAAATTGACTGTTTTTTTCTCAAACCGCCAACGAAGGCCTAAACGTCGGTAATAGACTCTATATCCTCAAGGGAGTATATAAAGTGCTAGTCATAAAATATGTATGATTTGTCCATAGGAGAGTGTTGCCTCTTTAACAACTTTTTACTAGTATTTCTCTGAACAGCAGACCTCACTCCCTCCATGTTACTGTCGTTACTAAAGTTTTAGTAGTAGTACTGTACACAGTAGACCTCCCTCCCTCCATGTTACTGTCGTTACTAAGGTCTTAGTAGTAGTACTGTAAACAGTAGACCTTCCTCCCTCCATGTTACTATCGTCACTACAGTCTTAATAGTAGTACCGTTGAATGTATATATACTACAAGAACTCACCAGCCCAGCAAATAAATCTGACGAGCTTTGGTTATTAAAAAATATCTCGCCGCTAGGATCGCTTGTGTTCTGCAACACCAGAAAGTGACACTCTAATAGCCTAGAGGCAAACAGGCTAAAG